>JAOTAZ010000220.1:23198810-23230751 GCA_025629785.1 Erythroxylum oxycarpum | reverse complement strand
ATGACATATGTCATTAAATCCCAATATCATTTATAAAAATTCCACTTCCATTTGAATGTTAATTCTATGTCATTAAAAATTGGGAGACAATTGTAATAGAAATTGGAGACAAATGGACTAGTTAAATAAGAGAATCAAATGAGATCATAGGAAGTGGACATGTGGCAAGTGACAAGTGTCACTTGCCACGCCATGCATCCACCACCTATGACACTCTCTCCTAAGTGAATGACCATCTTCATTTTAATTGTCTTTCACTTTATTCATTTGCTCTCACCTCTTGATAATTTCTCTTCTCATCTTCTTCAATCTTTTTCATCTATGATACTCATTTCTCACCCTCTCAACGTTAAAGCTTACTTTCACCTCCATTTGATATCTTCTTCATTGTCACTAAAAGACCTAACCCTACAACCTTTGATTGATAATGATTGTGTGATATTGGGAAGGTAGGGTTAAGAGTGATTAGAAGATCTTGAAGCTAAACAAGTAAGTATAAAGCATTAATCTTCTTGATTTGTTGAATGAAGCATGTATGATGATAGTTAGAGGTTAAATGGACATAAAATGGTGTTTTCTGTATACTAGAATGTTGGTAAAGAAATGAATTCATTGATGTCTTGATTTTACATGTATGATGATTAATGATTCATAAATTGACGTAGAGATGATTTAGGGTTATAATGAATCCTAAAATGATGTAGAAGAAGTGCAGAAAAATTTACTTGTGAATGGATATTTTCAAGCTCTATTTTTTATGTATAAAAACGTGGATCACTGGTTGTTTTAGAAATGGATTAGATTGGTTATTGAAGCTAAAGAAAAGGCAAGTTTAGTTTCTTGAAATGAGAAGAGCGAGGATGGAAGTTTAGAGATATAGTGATACTGGTGTTTAAAGTGTGCTAGAATATATTAGCTGCAACATTTCCACTAGATATGCATCTATATTTTTGCCATGAATTGATCTGTAGATATCCAAATGGGATGATTTCTTTATTTGGATTAAATTAGAGACATATGACTACATTTTTTATGAAGACATTGAATTCAAAATCGACCTTTAAGAGTTTCAAAATTAGAATTGAAGTGGAGTATTGGGTGCTGTGCAATTTGAGAATAGTAGGTAGTTTTATGATGTCTTGAAATGAGATGAATTAAGGAAATAGTTAGGAATGAAATGAAGGTAAAAAATGAAGTAGAACGTGTGCAAAAAATTTACGATGAAAGTGTATAAGAATATGTTAAATTTTGGAGTTTATGATCAAACATGGATTTTGATTTGTGTGTGGATGATATTGAACTGAAATTGAGGTATAAATGAAGAAGCTAATAACTTGAAATGATGAATTCTGAAAATGAATTGTTTGATGCCTATGAATGAGATATATTATGGAAAAATGATAGGATTTTATGAATGATGAGTTTTCGTCGAAAATGATGAATCAAATGAGTAGAGGGTTAAGAGTTTAATGCAATCAATTTGGCAGTTGAATTAGTATGAAATGATGTTGCATTAGAGGAAGTGAATTCTAGAAAATTTAGAGTGAAAATGATGTTAGAATATATGTAGAAATTGTCAGAAACGCTGTTAAGTGAGATATGTTTCTCACATGTCCATTAGACGGATTTCAGGTTCGCTGGGTGGACCTTCTCGGGTCTCCCAGCTCCCAGCTCCGTTTATGTCAGTTTGGAGGGACATATGTCCACTTGGCAGACATTCTCGGGACACTTACGTAAATGTACAATTTTGATCCTTTAAACAACAAAATCTCTCTTCAGGGTCTCCATGGAAGTTGTAGAACTCAAAGTCCTATTCGAAAGCATTCTTGAATGACATCAATCTGACATCCATAAGAAAAGTTATGCATTTTATCCCAAGATCATGCATATATATAAATTATTGACTTATTAATGTTTTTTTTTGGTAAATGACTTATTAATGTTTTCCTATGAGATATTTAGGCTATTTTTGATCTTGAATGATCCTAGTTGATGATGAATTAAGTGGTTAAAGTAAGGAAAGTGTATTAGGTAATAAGGAATTATTTAAAGATCATGTTAATTGGTTATGAGACGCATATTAAGGAAATATGCTTGAGATTGTCATTGAGCATGCATTGTACATAATCCAAGAATACTTACAATTTTGCAAAGTTGAGATGTTATATATGTGTATGTATTGCATGATTTAGAAGAGCATATTGAGAGACAACATCCAGACATTGTCGGGACTTCAAGGCAATAGCTTTTTGGAGCAAACTGTGAGTAACCTAGACGGTCTCACTTGAATAATTGTTTGTTTTAAATTCTGTGTTGAATTATTTTGTGAATTTGATTGTGTTGATTCTGGACATTAAATGTTAGAGGCATTTAATGCATGAATAATATATTGGAAGTGTTCCTTGTATGTGAATTTGATGAAATAAACGATTCTTAACATATATGTTGAATGCCGAAGCTAAGGTTCGATGAAAAATGTGAATGAGAATGTGATAGTGAATATGACTGTGTGATATTGATCACTTTTGATTTAATGAATATATGTGATGCATTTTATTACAAAAATGCATGAACAGATAATGATATTTGTAACTTGAGTATCCACTGAAAATAAGTTTAAAGCTCATAATATGATTTAGAGCCAAAAGCTCGCTATGTATAATGAGTCCTGTACTCCCAATGGATAAGGGACAGTTAATAATGAGCCCGGTATTCACAATAAATACGGCACAGTTATAGGCATTCGGTCATAAAAGCGTAATAATTGAAAATGAGTCTTATGAGCATTGCATATACATTTAATTTGTATGTTTGAATGATTAAAATGTACTGTTGACTTTTATTTGAATAAGAACGTGAAAATTGTGAACATAGTGCTATGTAATGCTACATAATGATAAATAAAATGATGTGAATTATGTGGTTATATGTGTTGATGTATTGTATGAATTGGGTGAGCCATCGAGGATGGTTACCTCATTGAGTTCACAAAACTCACCAAAATTGCAACATTGACATTTCAAGATCGAGAGATGACACTAGTGATAGAGAGACTCTACAAGAAGCACAGTACTTGTACTTTTGGATAAGAGAAATGGCTCAAAGGTCGTTCAACTGAAACTAAAGGATCTAGCTAGAATTTTTTGTATAATTCCTCATGTATGTAGCGTGTTATGTAATTAGTCTTAATAATGTATATATTTGGATGATTTTGTAAAGCTACAATATATATTTAGTTTTTATGAAATGAAATGAGGATTTTTGGATTTTTAATTATTGTGTCTTTCTATATGATGCCTTATAAGAAATAACGCTATAACATTTCATTATTATAGGTTATGTACTGGAATGTCCTTAAGATGTTCTGGTATATATTCTATGGTAGTGGGGTGTTACATAAAGGCACAATATTGTATTGCATACGAATAAGGACTTACTTCTATATGTATCATGGGTAAACTCATCTTTCTTAGAAACTTGCATCCTGGGACTAGATTCAAGCAAAAGAAAATTTTTTTTTGCCTCCACGCAGGTTAATTTTCACATCTTAACACTTAATTATTGATGCTTTAAAAGAAAACTCAGTCACCTAAAAAGTGCAATTGGGAACCTTATTTTCATAGATGAAACTAGTAATTCCTTAAAAACATTGAGATATACAAGATTATCATTAAAGTGAACATTGATAAAAAATATCTTAGATACCAGTAAGATTGCTAAAATAAATGACACTAAAAACTACTACTACTTTTGTATTGAGGTTTATTATCAATGAAACCTCCTTCACAAATAAAGTAAAAATAATGAAAGATGATAGACAAACTCTTTAAAGTGTGATTATGCAAAGCTTATGCAAGAGGTCGATAAGGGAGAGGTTTCTTTTAATTCTTCTAGAGAAATCTAAATCCTGGATCTATTTAGGATTCATCACTAGAAAATGTAAAGTTAAATGGTGGTAAGAATTCAGGTTCTATTATTTTTAAGTTAATCGTGCTCTCTTTAAGATCCATTATGAAAAGACCTAAGCTTGCTTTACCAATATAGTAGGCATGACAATTGATAGGTGTAAAATATATTATGTTCGTATAAGTGTTTAAGTGTGTTTTTAAGTATTTCTTAGAAGATTATCATGTATATAGGCTTAGAATTGTGTTGTTATTAGTGTTTGTATGTAATTTAAGTGTTTTTTTTTAGTTTAGATCAAGAATTTGATCTCAATTTTATGTTTTAAGAGGTGATTGATGTGTTTGTGATTGTTAGAAATCAAGAAATTGAAGAATGAAGAAAATGAAGGAAGCTTGAACACGACCGTGATAGAGATCACGATTATGACAAAGGCTTTTTCAGGCTCGAGCTTTTTGATGTTTTACGGGTTTAATGCTATTTTTAGAACCGAACAAAGTGGGAATACATTAAAAAGAGGTAATAGCCAAAAAGAGGGTTTCGTGGGTAAGTAGCTCTAATTTAACGAAAACAATGTTGTCTGGTAATGACGTCATTTTTGATCTTATGTTTAATATTGAAGACAAAGCTAACGACAACGTTTACATTTGAAATTTAACGACAGAATAATCCTTTCATCGATAAATCACTGACAGAATCCAGTTCTATCTGTACACTCCGATTCGATTACGTTTTATTAAATATGTTCAGTCGAAGCAAATAACGACGTTTAACTTTCAGCTTTATCGATGTAATACACTTTCGTCAGTAAACGATGATGCTTTTTTTGCCACCTTTCATTCGTGTCTCTTTTACCGACGGTGGTTCCTATTTTGTCGTTCCTATTCTGTCGCTATATTTTATCACAAAAATCATTGAGATAATTTCCCATCCATTTTTACCGACGGGTATTTTGTCCATCGCAAATGACCATATATTACGACAATTTCATCGACAGAATGTGTTTTTCTATCACTAATTTTCAACGATATTATTTCCATCGGTAATTTCCCGTCAACAATCGGTAATTTTCTTATAGTGGCAACTTCAATTAAATTAATCACTTTAAACTTTTAATTAAATAAAGCTCTATTAAAAATTTTAAAAAGTTAGGCCAGCTGAGACCCGATTGCGTCTAGCTTCGATTGAGCCTCCCAACCCACTATCATCTGTTATTATCATTTGCTAAGACTTTTAAGACTTTATGTTAAAGGGGGTAGTTACGGTATTTTTTAATTAGTATCTATTATTTTATCTTAAATTGTGTTATACAACCAATTTAAAATTTATTTACATTTATTTGAAAAGATGTAATAATTACAGGTTCCTTAGCATAAAATAATGAATGTTGGTTAAACGTAACGTGGTGTTTAGATCTTAATTAGAAGCGATGAGTTAGCTACAGCACAAGTAGGGTCGTTTTAAGAATCATAACTGTCTACAAAAGAGAAAAGGAAAGAGGAAGGGTTGGGTGGGAGTCAGGTTAAGTAAACTCTATTTGTATCCACTGTTTGCCATACAAGGCTCTTCGTAAGTTTTAACGATGTTTCAATTCTAAGAGTTGGTCAATTTTAAATTTTCCACATTTCATCGAAACGCATGTCCTTTAGGATTTACTCAAGTGTCAGTTGACTTTCTTTAGCGTAAAAGAATGAACGTTGGTTAAAAGTAATGTAGTGTTTAGATCGTAATTAGAAGTGATAAGTTGGTTACAGCACAAGTAGGGTCGTTTTAAGAATCATAACTGTCTATAAAAGAGAAAAGGAAAGAGGAAGGATTAGGTGGGAGTTAGGTCAGGTAAACTCTATCTGTATCTATCGCTTGCCATACAAGGCTCTTCGTAAGTCTTAACGATGTTTCAATTCTAAGAGTTGGTTAATTTTAAAATTTTCTTATTTTCTCAAAACACGTGTCTTTTAGGATTTACTCGACTGCCGGCCGATTTTGTGAATTTAAATTTTGAATATTGAGAATGAAGAATTAGTTGTATGGCATGCATGAAAATAGATGAAAAGAAGAAGGGCTGATGTGGACACAAAAACAAGTGGAAGAAAGTTAGACGAATCACAAGCTCTCCTACTTCAGTAAGTAGCTACCTACCCCCTCTCATAACTAGTTTACAAAGTTGAAGGGGATGCTTTAAATATTTTGTTCTCCTTGCACTTGTATTTACTTCTTAAAACTCGAGACTTCAATTGGAAAGAGGAGCTTCGCATTGGACGATTATCAGTGAGAAACCTTTCTCCCTCTCTTCTCCCTCTCCCGTCTTTGATTAGTTAACTTTTGTCCATGATTCTATTGATCAAATGCTACTTGGTTAAAGTGCTCTGTTTTACTGGTTATAATGAAGTGCGGGTCTTACGGTATTGATTGCAGTGAGTACTGAAGCGGTTATGGTTGATGAAATCCCTTTCCCACAAGTTATCAACACAACCAAACCTTTGTCTCTGTTTGGTCATGGTAATTATTTAATTAGTGCCGGCTGGATCTAATAGGTTTGCGGTTGGCTAACTATGGGCCTAATGACAGGGATCACGGACATAGAGATCCATTTTCTTCAGATAAAGTTCACAGCAATTGGGGTGTACCTGGAACCAGAAATCGTGGGACATATACAACAGTGGAAGGGAAAATCTGGAAATGAACTCGGAGAAGATGATGACTTCTTTGAGGCTCTTATTGCTGGTAAGGAAATAATGAAAAGTAGGTAGAGCTAGATATTTTCCTTTGAAGGATTGCATATATGTGAATATGGATCCATTGCAGCGCCTGTGGAAAAGTTGTTAAGAATAGTTGTGATAAAAGAGATCAAAGGCTCCCAATATGGGGTGCAACTGGAGAGCGCTGTGAGAGACCGATTGGCAGCAGATGACAAGTACGAGGAAGAGGAGGAAGAAGCATTGGAGAAAGTTGTGGAATTCTTCCAAACAAAATACTTCAAGAAAAACTCCGTCATCACTTTCCATTTTCCATCAACTTGTGCTACTGCAGAGGTAATTAGAAGTTAAATGACCTCGTCTTACTTTCTGGTAGTGAAATACTGATGAATTGAATGAACTGGGCAGATCGTGTTTGCAACAGAAGGAAAAGAAGAGTCAAAGCTGAAGGTGGAGAATGGGAATGTGGCGGAGATGATAAAGAAATGGTATCTGGGGGGCACAAGGGGTGTGTCGCCTTCAACAATTACATCACTCGCCAACTCTCTATCTGCCCAGTTGTCCAAATGAGACAGGCCGCGCCTGCAAGAGAGGGCAAAGTCCCATCCCCCGCGCATTTTGTTTGCTTGTTAGTTTATTTGTGTTGTGTATCGCCCCCCTTTAAAACGTCCTTATCTTTGATTGCTTCGCATAACAGGCCCTCGTGCCTCTTGCAATCCAATTTTCACTTGTTTTACGAATATGATTCAAGTTTAGATGCCAGTAAGGCCCATCACAAGGGATCTGCCAACAACCTTAGCCGTTCTTACTTATACAGAAAGACAGAGGCCCAAAACTACTATTTTAAATCAATGCATATAAAGAAAATATCAAAGTCTTAATCACCCATGAGTAGTTTTGTTCATCTTCCCTTTCCTCAATGAGAGCGGAGTGGAGTGCATGAATCAATTTGGACCCACCAAAATTGAAGTTGTTGAGGCCAGTGTCAATTTCTATTTCTAAATTCATTTCCTTTTCATGTGACTCAAAAGTCTCTACTGCCCTTTGAGTCATACAACTGCATATCCCGTTTCTTTATGTCCATCAACAGTCATGATGCTCTTATATTCCTATTTTAATTTCTCTCGGGTGAATCTCTCGTTTCCCTCTTTTTCATATTCTTTTTCCTTTTAAGCACTCTTTGCAGCAAGAAATGTTTTCTTTTTTCTTCCTCTTTTACTTTATTATTATTTCCTTCTATTTTATTTATCAGAATCACTCTCGAATAAGGACTTCTCAAAAGAATGCAATGATTGACTTCTTTTTTCACCGGTGGTTTATAATAGACTATGACTAATTAGAATAATCTTAAACTTGTCCATATTTTTGTTAATGATTTAGACCTATTTCTATTGAAGATGAACAACATTGATGGCATGAACAAATGTTAAAAACAGGATCGTTTCATACAGATGACGATGTTGCCAAGAAATTATCTTCTGAAATTTGGGCTTAACACATGATAATAAACTTGTAAAATAAAAATTAGGGATGCAAAAGTATTTTCATATGGATACTCCTAATGTTTAAATCAATGAAATTTTTATGGGTGTATCGTAACACTAAAAGTAAGAATGAATGGATTTTAATTTTACGGTGAACCTCTTTACATTAAAGGAGAAAAGAGTAGTTCAATTTCTACACAATTCCAAATCTTCTTCAAATTTTTTATCCTCGTCCCAAGTGATCAAAGAATAAGAGAGAACTTTATCATTAATCTAAGATATGGAACTCCAAATAAGATAGGATCTTTTCATTAAACTATCTCTAATATCACATCCTCAATTTTAAAGGTAACAATTTGGATAAACATACACACAGTATGGATGTATGCCTAGATCATATGTTGACTTGTTTGGAATTTAAATGCACACTATACTTCATACGAATAAGGACTTACTTTTATATGTTGTTAGATAGAAAAAAAAACATGTCATATTTGGAGAATCGGTAAATTTCAAAACTTTTTAGAAATCTTTTTTGCAGTGGAATCAATATATCCAAATCATTATGCTAATCTATACATGATATGGTATAAGAATAATAATAAACATAAACAAGATAGTGATATTACCGACTCCTTCACTACATCTTTAATTCCTCGCTGCACTATCCTCTCCTTCTTCTTGTATTCAAAGCCTTTGCTTTTGAATCCTTTCCTTTGTCAATCTATCTTCTCCTTGTTGTTGTATCCTCATCCAACTTGATCTACCACTTGTTCTTCTTAGACAACTTGATTAACAAGATCCTTTGGAGGAAAAGGAGAATAAACACTTTGGAAGAGATTTTTCTTAAAAGAAATGAGCCAAAAATGAGACTCTTCTCATGCAAAATTTGACTCACTCATGCATGAAAGGAGAGAAAGTGATAAAAATGTAAGAACACCTTCTTACTCACTCACACTTCCGGTTAACAACAAAGGAAAGAAGAGTTTTCCATCCAATGCATCATTTCTTCATTTAATCAATCATAAAGAAACCATTAAATGAGACTCTTCTCATTTGTCTTTAAGATGACTATATGAAAAGTCTATTAACCTAAATGAGACCTATCAATTTTTTTTTTGATGATGAAAGGAGGAGTACCTCTTTCTTCTTTAATCCAATGAATGCTAATAGGTTACATGTTATCATTAAAAGATAATCATTAAGCCATTTAATGGTAACATCATTACACTATTTAATGATGATAAAGCATGATAAATACCATCTTTATTTAGCAATTCAATGCCAAATGGGCAGTTACACATTCAGCCCTAATGAAAAACAAAATTACACTTTATTTTCTTAAAAATTTTGTTTTAATTTAATTAAACAAATTAAACCAAAGTATAGCTCATTTTTAAATGTACATTTGGACTTCTAATTAACCATTAATTAGTGCAAGTCTAACATTCAATTATGGGCTTTAAAGCCTCCATTTATATTTCTTACTTTGCTTGATAACCTTCCTTGAAATCAAGTGGGGAATCTTATTGGACTTTGATAATTCAAGCTCTAATAAGCCTAGAATTAATTTAATCTCATTATAATTAATTATAGCTTATTAACTGAATGTTATTCCACTAAAGACAATCAGTTGAACTCTTGAATTACTAAATATTAAGAGAATACATATTTTCATGTCTAATTGCAAACCCTATTATGAACCTTATTATAGCCATCTCCACAACAAAGAGTAAAATTACTGTTGTACCCTTATGTTGGTTTTTCCTTCTAGATCTCCCGTTTTACTCTATATGGTGTTTAACACATAAGATCTCATCTTGGTGTTACGACTTTATGGGTAACTAGTCCATCAAACCATTGGCGCCAATTTAATCACCAAACTCCTTATAACATCTAAAAGTGATGATATCACTATAAACTCTTTATGTGAGTGAATGTTCCTTGATACATGTTTCAATTAATAATTCCAACATGCAAAAACCAGATTAATACTCTGTAAAAATCCATTCCGAACATATCAAGAATTATAATGAAACACAAATGAGTTTACAACTCATCAAGATTGTGATCCATAATAAGCAAATGCTTAAGTTGTATGTTTTAAGATTAAAGTAACGACCAATTTATTCTTGAAAACATACTTGATTCCAGTTTCATTTAATA
The DNA here is from genome assembly GCA_025629785.1 of Erythroxylum oxycarpum. Taxonomy (NCBI): domain Eukaryota; kingdom Viridiplantae; phylum Streptophyta; class Magnoliopsida; order Malpighiales; family Erythroxylaceae; genus Erythroxylum; species Erythroxylum oxycarpum. The sequence goes on along the minus strand of JAOTAZ010000220.1, from coordinate 23,220,502 downwards.
GTGTCATTATCAATAGTCGACTACTATCATGATATGAAACTCATCATTCCCTTGAAGTAAACTATTTTATTTACATGGATATAAATCGCAACACTACAGTCTAAACCATAATCAAGCAACCAAATTGATTATTCAACTGTGAATCAATTAATTTAGATCCTAATAATATACATGTTTCCCATACATCTCTATGTATATGTATATTACTTACAAAATAATCTCGGTTCCTTATGACTAGATATATAATGCTCATTAAAACCAAACTCTTTTATTTTATTAATAATAAATATTTTCCTTACAAAATTGTAACTGAAGAAGATTAAGTTGCATGTAAATACACTTGCTTTCCAGGACACTATATTTACATAACTCTAACAATCTCCCACTTGCCCTAAAGCAAGTTTGACATATCCCTCATTCTCATCCCTACTAGGTGGCCCTCAAAACTCTTTTGAGACAGCATCTTCATAAACAGATCAGCAAGGTTTTGCTTCGTGGGAATCTTTACCACATTCACTTCTCCACGTTGCATTATCTCCCTTATGAGATAATACTTTCGCTCAATATGTTTGGAAGCTTTGTGGTTCCGAGGTTCTTGATAATTAGCCACTGCCCCACTATTATCACAATAAAGTGTAATGGCTTTTTCTACCTTTGGAACTGCCTCCAAATCATTTAGGAACTTACAGAGCCAGACTGCTTCCTTTGCTGCTTCACAAGCAGCAACATACTAAGCCTCCATAATCGAATCAGCAATACAAAATATCTTGAGACTCCTCCAGACTATGACTCCACCTCTTAAAGTAAATAAAGAAACAAAAGTTGATTTCCTTGAATTAACATCTGATTGGAAATCAGAATCCCTATATTCTGTCGTAATAAGATTACTTCCTGAGTAAACAAGCATTAAGTTATTCATCCTATGAAGATTCTTAAGTATACACTTAACCGCAATCCAATGCTTCATTCCTAGATTGGACTGAAATCTGCTTACCAGTTCCACTGTGTAACAAATATTCGGCCTAGTGCAAAGCATTGCATACATCAAACTTTCAACTGCAGAAGCATATGGAATGTTACGAATGCATTCAACCTCCTTTTAGGTTTTAGATGCTTGCTACCTTTAAAGTTTGATTCCATGCTAGCAGGTGTGAAACCCCTCTTGGAATCTTATATGGCAAACTTATTAAGCATATTCTCAATGTTGGTTAATTGAGACAAGGCTAGCAGTTTGTTCTTACGATCCCTTATAAGTTTGATCTCTAGAACATAGTAGATATCACATGACCTAAAACTATACCTTGGTCAACCATAATGTAACACCCCATTACTTGTGGGAAGTTTAGAATGGTAAATGTGAGTGATTAATGAGAGTTAGAAATGAACTTCCACGTTCATGCATAATATACTGTACACTTATATATGAATAGTGAAATTAAATGCACATGAAAATAATTGTACATGCATTCATGAATAATTCCGGGTATAATTGGATTGATTTGTGATTTTTTATAAATTCAAGAATTTGAATTTTGTTTATACTTGATATTCTATTGGTTGGTAAGAATATGGTATTTGTGAATTTTGGTGAATTTAGGGATAAATTTTGGAAATTGTAGAAAATAGGAAAAGGGAAATCAAAAAAAGCTTGAGAGATAATTGGTTTGTAAAGATGAGAGTTAATGAGTTTAGTTCAAAAGGAACTTGGTTAGAGCTTAGGCCATAGGAAAATGACAAGTGTCACTTAGGCTTTTATACTTTTTCTAGAAGTAGGTTACTATTCTCTGAGATTTGAAAGGTGAAGTGATATGTTTAAGTTCCTTCTTTATCATGATCTCTTCAGATACACAGAGTTTTCCATCAAACACCTTCTACGAGATTTCTATGCTTTTCCTTTCCTACACCAAACCCACTTTTCCATTTGTATCCTCTATCCCAAGAAAAACTAGAAGCTGGTCATTGTACTCAGTGAAGTATGAAAATCGTGTGGAGTTTAGGGCTTGATGAGTTCGGAGTTTTCGACAGGTAAGTATGGATAAATCTTTTAGAGTTGGGGATTTATGAGATAAATTTAATAAGCTACTATCATTTGCATGGAAAGTGGCATTTATATGTTTGTTCATAAATACTGTGTTGTTGGGGGAAAGAAAAATCTGGTTGTGGTATTAATTTAGTGTTTTGAAAGATTATGAGCGTTGGGTGTTGTAAGGTATTGAAAGTTTGGAAATCTAGAGAATATTCACTGAATATGCTTCGATCTATTAGCTGTAACTTTTTCTCTAGTTATCCGAACGAGATGATTCTTTATTTGAATTAAACTAGAGATATATGGATACATTTCGTCTAAAGATATTGAATTTTAATTCTGTCTCTAAGAATCTCAAAAGTTGTCATGAAGTTGAGAACTGGGTGTTGAATATTGGAAGTTGATTGTAAAATTCGTGTTCTGATTTGGGAGAAAATCTAGATTAATCTGGATAGATTTTGGCAAAGTTTCCTTCTTGAAAGTTGTAGATCTTTCTTTTACCTTTCCAACTATATATAGTATGAAAAATGTGGACATTGGAGCTAAAAGTTATGATCTTTAAAAGTGGAGATGTTCTGAACGCAAAAGTAAGACAATGGATAAGACGATAGAAGTAAGATGCAAAAGTAAGACGATAGAAGTAAGACGCAAAAGTACGACGATAGAAGTAAGACGCAAAAGTAAGACGATAGAAGTAAGACGCAAAAGTGAGACGATAGAAGTAAGACGCTAGTTGGGTCAGCTGTACTAGGCCCAGGCCCATATCCACACGACCACAGCCTGGCCGACCCATCAGGTGTTAGACTCCCATGCAAACACAAAGATCTACGTAAACCTAGCATCCACGGCATATATAAGGTACTTTTCCTACTGGATTCAGGTATGAGATTACAACTCTACTTTTCTAAATTTTTAGCAACCAAAACCTAGACAAAAACACTAACTTGAGCGTCGGAGGGGCCTCCCGAGAATCAACTCCTGGCTCGCCGTTATTTATTTTGTAGGTATTTCACAGCTAGAATCGCACAGACCATGGATCAAAACAACGACGTTCAACCTCAACAAGATCAGGCTGAACCATTTGGCGCCCACCGTAGGGCCCGGCGTCAGGGCACCACGTCCAGAACCTCAGATATTGCCGCTATCACGGCACTTGAGCTGCGAAGGATGGTTTTGCCGTTTCCTGCTGTTCTCTCACCAGTACATTCCGATTCTTGCACACAGTCTTCGCATCTGAATGAACAACAACGGCCTAAATACCAAGATCAAGACGAACTAAGCGTAGCCTTGGGGGACAATGCTACAACTAACTCCTATCGCCACTCATAGCATCCCCTAGACTCTCAACCGGAGCACCAGCAGACCCCCGCTCGGCGGCTGGGCGCAATGGCCGATCATCATCCAATGGGGGCCCTAGGAAAAATTGTGGCCGATCGAGTCACTTTGGTCACGAATTCCAGCACGAGCCAACCGTCCACACAGTACAGCCCTCCGACCGATAGGTCCCACAACTGGCGAAGGCATTGGAGGCAGAACAGAAGCCGGGGCGACCAATTTAGAGCACAGTTCGGGACAAGAGATATTAGCAGTGCCAAACGACGAGATGACCGATCGGTTGTGGTCGTCAACACGATTTTCGGAAGTAGCGCAGCAGGAGGACCGACCGATAGAGGAAGAAAAAGATATGCTGGGCAGATTGTTGACAACTCGTCAGCAAAGCAAAAGAAATAGAACGACGTGGTAATCTCATTCGACGAATCCGATCTAAAAGGTGTAAGCCGTCCTCATGATAATGCATTGGTGGCCACTTTGAGCATTGAGGGTAACGAAGTGAAGAGGGTACTGATTGACACAGGCAATTCAGCTGACCTACTATATTACGATGCTTTCGTGCAGATGAAGATACCGGAGGATCAGCTATTGCCAACGGACGGACCCATCAAAGGGGTGACGTGAGTATTAGCTTATCCATTCGCCCGAGTCCTGTTAAAAGTAAAATTCGGACAGAAGCCATGCTACGTGGAGAGGAGTGTTGAATTTTTGGTTGTTAAGTTCGCGGGAGCGTATAATGCTATAATCGGAAGGGCTACTCAAAACGCACTTAGAGCGGTTGTCTCCACCTACTACCAAGCAATGAAGTTCCCAACCCCACATGAAACCGGTGTTGTAAAGGGTCAGCAGAAAATCGCCAGGGAATGCTACTTAACAGAAATCGAGACACTAGATGGAGTGGTAGTTCTGGCAAGCTCTCTCGACGTGAGAGCCGATGAAGAAACAAAAAGGATGAATCCTGTGGAAGAAACACAGCAGGTCGTGCTGGATGAAGCAGACCAGTCCAAGTTCACAAATCTAGGTTCCGAGCTGGACAGAGGTCTAGTCAAAGAGATCACAGATTGTTTGGTAGAAAACAGATCAGTTTTTGCCTGGGTGCCGAGCGATATGCCTGGAATTTCTCGATCGGTAACGTCGCATTCTCTTGGTATCCGAGCAGATTGCAAGCCAGTCAGAAAAAAGAAACGGTCGCACGGCAGGGAGAGACAGGAAGTGATTAAAAAAGAGGTCGAGAGATTGCTCGATGCTGGGTTTATTCGGGAGGTCAAGTACCCTGTATGGTTGGCGAACGTTGTACTAGTGAAGAAAAAGAATGGAAAGTGGAGAATGTGCATTGACTTCACCGATTTAAACAAGGCGTGCCCGAAGGACAGTATCCCCCTGCCCAAAATCGATCAATTGGTAGACTCTACATCGGGACATGAGTTGCTCAGCGTTTTGGATGCTTTTTCGGGTTACCATCAGATACGAATGAGTTTCGAAGATGAGGAGAATACAACCTTTATAACCGACCAGGGCACATTCTGTTACCAAGTAATGCCGATCGGCTTAAAGAATGCAGGGGCCACTTACCAATGACTCGTAATAGAAGTCTTCAAAAAATAGATCGATCGATCGGTCGATCGGTCGAGGCTTTTGTGGATGACATGGTAGTCAAGAGTAAACCTGCTGCCGAGCATGTGAAAGATCTAGAAGAAGTCTTTCAAACCCTCAATAATTTTCAGATGAAGCTGAACCCGAAAAAATGTGTTTTTGGCGTGGCGTCCGGCAAATTTTTGGGATTCATGATTACTCAACGAGGAATCGAAGCGATCCTAGAAAAGGTCGAAGCCATCATCCAAATGCCTTCGCCGCGTTGCTTGAAAAAAGTCCAAATATTGACCGGGCGGATAGTTTCTTTGAGCAGATTTGTCTCCAGGATGGGGAACAAGTGTCTCCCATTTTTCAAAATTTTGAGAAAAGCAAATGTGACCCAGTTCCAATGGCCGGACGAGTGTGAAAGAGCATTCCAACACTTAAAGCAATACCTGATCAGTCCGCCCATCTTGCAGAGCCCGGTCGAGGGCGAGAGCCTGATCATTTACTTGGCAGCCACGGAAGGGGCAATCAGTGCGGTTCTCGTTTAATCGGAGGGTAACGAATAATTTCCAATCTACTACGCTAGTAAGGTGCTACATGGGCCAGAAACGAGATATACACCCATTGAGAAGCTAGCTCTTTCGTTGGTAATTGCGACGCGGAAGCTTCAACCTTACTTCCAGAGTCATACCATTGAAGTATGGACAGACCAACCCCTTTGGCAATGCCTTCAAAAGCCTGAAACCTCCGGGGTGGTTGGTTAAGTGGGCAGTAGAGCTGGGAGAATTTGACATACACTACAAGCTACGGACGACGATCAAAGCCCAAGTGTTGGCAGATTTCGTATCAGAGATGAGCCAACCAAGCCCGCAAGGTGAACAACGTCCTACCTGGAGCTTGTTCGTTGATGGGTTATCCAACGCTGAGGGATGCGGGGCAGGAGTGGTATTGATCAGCCCGCGTCAGTAAGAAAAAGTGAAGTATGCTATCCGTTTAGAGTTTAAAGCATCCAACAACGCGGCAGAGTATGAGGCTTTAATAGCCGAACTTCAGTTGGCAAGAGAGATGGAGGTGAAGCACTTAAAGATGTATAACGATAGCCAAGTAGTGGTCGGTCAAGTCACTGGGCCGTACGAAGCCAAAGTGGACAACATGATTAAGTACTTGGAGTTGGTAAAACAAGAGTTAAGCAACTTTGAAGAATACTCGGTCGACAGAATAGAAAGGATGCAAAACACTCGGGCAGACGCGTTCTCTAAAATGGCTTCCGATCGAGATACAAAAAATAACATTCTGGTCGAATGATTAGACCGACCTAGCATACAAAAAACAAGGGAAGCCCTCTAAGTAGATGCCGAGCGATCGGGATGGATGTAACCGATCAGGCAATACCTCCTTGAAGGGGTGCAGCCTGAAGATGCCTTGGAGGCAAAGAAACTAAGGGTAAAGGCGGCCGAATACACGATCACTAGCGGCACCTTATACAAGCGATCGTATGACTGGCCATTATTGCGTTGCTTGAGTGAAGAAGAGGCGGAACAGGCAATGGTTGAAGTCCACGAAGGAATGTGTGGAAATCATTTAGGAGGAAGGATGCTAGCTCATAGGTTAATCAGACAAGGGTATTATTAGCCGACGATGAAGAGAGATTGTCAAGAGAAAGTTACTCGGTGTGAGGCTTGCCAAAGGAACAGTAACCTGTCTCATCAACCGACCGAACAGTTAAAGATCGTAAGCCATCCTATACCTTTTGCCCAGTGGGGAATAGACATATTAGGCCCTTTTCCTCTTGGCCCGGGACAGAAGAAATTTTTAATCGTGGCGGCTGAATATTTTACTAAATGGGTAGAAGCGGAAGCGGTCGCCACCATTACTGAGCAGAAGATAGAAAATTTCGTGAAGAGAAACATACTATGTCGTTTTGGGATGCCCATGGTGTCGGTTACGGACAACGGTCGGCAGTTTGATAACAATAAGTTCAAGGATTTCTGTGACCGGCTAAAGATAAGGCTCAAGTTGACCTCAGTGGCCCATCCTTAAGGCAATGGTCTCGCAGAAAACACTAATAAGAAAATAATGAACGCCCTCAAGAAACGCTTAGATGGGCACAAGACATGGGTAGACGAACTAGATAAAGTATTATGGGCCTACCGAACTAGCCCAAATGGAGCCATAAGAGAAACGCCGTTTCGAATGACCTTCAGGGCAGAGGCTTTAGTCCTAGTAGAAGTGGTACTACCTAATCAAAGGCTACTGAACTATGAAGAAGGGCGGAATGATGAGGCCCGTAGAGCAGAACTAGTACTCCTTGGTGAAGAAAGAGAGAGAGCAGCCGCCTGGTCAGAAGCCATCAGACAAAAAGCAACAAGGTTTTACAACAAAAGGGTGAGGCCGAGTGGCATAAAGGTTAGTGGCTGTGTTTTAAAAAAGGCCGAAGCGGCCGGGAAACATCTTGGAAAGCTCGGGCAGGCATGGGAAGGACCCTATCAAGTGGTTAAACAAACCGGACACGACTCTTATATCCTGCATGACATGAATGGCAAAATCCTACCGAGGCCCTGGAGTTCTCAAAACCTGAAAGCGTTTTATCAATAGATAAGCTCGCTTTATTTTCTCTATCTCACATTTTACTAATGTTTACATATTTGTTGTGGGAACCTTTTTCCTGGCATTGACAGTCAGGTTTTTTAATGGCCCACACCTTCGACGTCATCAATAAAGCCTCTCAGATCTCTTGGCAGAAACAGTTAAATTAAATTCAATTAATGGCAGGAAAAGCCTATCAATCGTTCGACACCGATTGACTAGGTTGCCAACACAAGATGTTGGAACCACGCGATGCCCAGACAAGATCTTGGATCGCTCGACAATCGCCCAAACGTTCGACAAACAATCAATCGGTCGACAATCGCCCAAACGTTTGACAAACGACCAATCGGTCGACAATCGCCCAATCGTTTGACAAACGGCTAATCGGTCGACAATCGACTAATCGTTCGGCAATCGACAAATCGTTCGACAAATGACTAATGGCTCGACAATTGATCAATTGTGCGATAATTGACCAATCGTTCGACATCGACATTGATCGACGAGGTTTCCAACACAGGATATTGGAGACACGACATGCCAAGACAAGATCTTGGATCGCTCGACATTGACGTTGTTCGACCTGGATTCCAAGATAAGATCCTTGGAAATAGGGGATATTGAGAAGATCAATTCCGATCGATCAGCTCATATTAGATTGAACAATCGACCGACCGACATCAGACGTGCTAGCTCACTACGTGCTTTCGAAGCTTCATCCGACAAAATTGAAGAGACAAACGAAGAATAAAAACAAGATTTTTTTTATTTCCAATAAGTTCGTCCTGGTCACAAGCTCGACCAGATGAGCCCTTTTTACTTAGAAAGGAAACATCTTTCCTACCTAGTCTATTACAAAAATATCTTTCCTACCCAGTCTACTACAAGTCCTGCGACAACCAAATTCTTTACAAGCCCACAGTTTTCACCATCACAGGATCTCGTCAGAAACTACCTCTCGTTCTACCTCGAACGTCAGGAACTACCTCTCGCTCTATCTCGACTATCCCCTTTTTTCCTCCCGAAAAAAGGCATGATCTCAACCCTCAGCTTGTCTCTCATGTTCACCGACGACCCAACCGCTGGTAAGGCAATTGTGTATGGAAAAGGGGAGAAAGGACACGTCTGGTCGATGGTTGAAATCCGAAGTGAGGATGGTAGTGAAAGACACATTCTGGCTACACGGGATGAAGAGACAAAAAGGCGAAGGACAGAGGTTAAGGAAAGCCATACAAAACAAGAAAAAATTTTTTGCCCCAAGATTTATAGTATCAATCGAATAAGCATACCAATCCGGATTGCCTACATGGAAAAATCTAAATGGCCGGAATAGTGCGGTGAACGAAGGGACACATGTAACGGCGCACGATAAATATACGACGGTCCAAGAGACCTGACGTTCCAAATTTCAGTGGCACCTAGAAGATGCAGGCCGTCAATAATAATTACACCAAGCGTTTTTAATTTCAGCACCCTCAATCGACACCAACGCTCGACGACTGTGCGACAGTTGAAAGGGCGCACCGTTTCAGATTTTGAACGGTGCCTAGGAGATACGAATCGTCAAGTAATAATTAAACCTAGCCTGTGCCCAGGCAATGACAACCGACTGACCGCCCTATCTCAGCATAAGCCAATCGACCGCCCCCCTTAACACGATTTAATCGATCGACCAGCTCGGCCACGAGTCATCACACAGATGGATACGCAGTCTTTGCGTACTCCTTCGACCCTTCTCTTCAATCAGACTCGAGGAGTAGGAGGGCTTATGGTTGGGTCGGCTACGCTAGGCCCAGGCCCATCTCCACATGTCCACGGCCCACTCGGACCATCAGGTGTTAGACTCCCATGTAAACACAAAGATCTACGTAAACCTAGCATCCACAACATATATAAGGTACTACTCCTACTGGATTCAGGTATGAGATCACAACCCTAGTTTCTTCTTTACTCTCAGCAACCAAAACTCTTTACAAACACTGACTTAAGCATCGGAGGGGCCTCCTGGGAATCAATTCCCGGCCCGTCGTTCCTTATTTTGTAGGTATCTTATAGCCGGAATCACACCGAACATGGATCAAAACAACAACGTTCAACCTCTGCAAGATCAGGCTGAACCAAAACCATATATAAAAGTAGCTATAAGCCCTTTGTTTTTCGATTTAAACCAAATAATTGTGTGCACAAATTGAGAATTGGACTCCATCACTTCCAGCTTCACAAAAAGGTCATCATAGGCCACAACAATCCTCCCATATGCTTGGCATTGATGATTAGAAACAAGTTGCCAGTTGCTGCCCAAACAACTTAATTTCCTAAGATTTTCCTTTTTAATTTTGGTCTCTAACATACAAAATGCCCAAGGTTTCTCTTGCTTCACAAAATCCTTTAAAGCACAAAGCTTAGAAGGATTATTTATTCCTCTCACATTCCAAACAACCACTGACATAATTAATAGAGTTTCCCTTTGGAGCATTTCCTACTGCTCCTTGTGCTCTTTCTAGAAGTGCCAGATTCAATTAGCTCCTCATGATACATAGATATAGGCCTCTTAATTGGTGCAAAACTGCATTCCATTGTGTATTCCCTTGAATAATCATCATTTAGGTTAGAGTCAAAAGGAATCACTTCCTCCCCTCCTTCCCTCATGTCAGTCTTATTGTCAGTCTTATTTTTAGATGCTGGATTTTCACTATGTTTGCAAGTTACTACTTCTTCAGCCTTCGAATTGGAAGAAGGGCTGGAATGCTCCCCTCCTTCCCTCATTTCAGCTGCTGGTTTGTCACTCAGATTGCAATTGATTGCTTCGTCTTCCTTCCGATTGGTAGTAGAGCTGGAACAAATATCTGTTTCTTTAGGATTCTTCTCCTGCTGTGTAGCTTCCAACAATATCTCCTCCTTTCCCAAAAGGGTTTCAGTCCCATTAGTCTCAGGTTGTTCAATTCCCATCAATTCCTAACAATCTCCCTTAAGGAAAGATTTACTTGTCGGTTGCCAAACCTTACCCTGAGTTCTAAGAGAGGGTTTCCATTGATAAGTAACCATAACACGGTCCTCCCGAAGTGAATTACCATTTGCCAATCGGAGGATAGGAATGCTGTCCTTCAATTCCTTAGATAAGTCCACACTCACACATAATCTTGCAAAGCTAACTCTTTTCTTTAAAGCAGTGTTCTCATCCATGCAAATTGGTTTGCCCAAGTAGCTTGCAAGTAAACTCAAACCTTTAGTAGTCCAATATTCTAAAGGAATATTATGAATATTAACCCAAAGTGGAATGTTCTTCATTCGAATTTTCTCAAGCTCCATTCCCGGTTGCCATGTTTGTAGAAAAAGAGGAAGTTGGGACATATGCCAAGGCCCCTCTTCAATTATCTTTTGGGCTTCTGATTTAGAAGAAAATGTGAAAATGAGATTGTCCTCTTCTGAAAGCATTACCTCTAGGAGACCTCTTCCAAGCCAATTCCTCCTATCCCGAGCATGAATAATCGGGAAAGCGGGCCTCTTTTCCATGAAAAAACCAACTAGCGTTGCCTCCCAAGATTTTGCTCCTTGCTGCAGTTCCTCAAGGCTAGGGGTGACTATAGTGCGTCCATCAATCTCCACAGGGGGGCTGTTGACTAGTGAGGAGTCGACTGTGTCCCCAACCACTTACTTCCATGTTCTTCTAACTCCATTGGCATTTTATAAGGAAGCAGCAGCAGTAGGGACTCCAGCAGAAGGAGGGGGAGGATTTGAGGAGGAAGATGGGAGGTGAGAGGGTTTAGGAGAAGGATTGGAGTTGGGGTAGGAATTAGGTATAGGGGACGGGTTAAGAGGGGATACTAGAGGGGTTTTCTGAGATAGTTGAGGGGGTTTAGGGTGTCTAGGTAGAATTGACAGGGGGGAAAATCATAATCCATTGCTGGAAACTAATCTTTACAATGTGAAAATGTAGGAACAGGAAGGAATGAAGGAAGGAAGCTGATGGGGGCAACAGAAAGGAGAGGGGTGCTGAAAGGAAGAACAGGGAAGAATCAGGCCTGACTACCGGCGGCTCAAGCTACCGGCGGCTAGGGCATCTCACCTTGAAAGTGTTTTTAAGTTAAGGTTGCATTTTATAATGGGAAAGTTGCTAAAGTCAACATAAGTGTTTTCTTAGTCATGCTCTTGTAACACATTGGGTAATGTTGATATATGACGGTATATTAAGGCCAAAACTGAATTATTATTTTGGCTTGAAAACCTTTCTCAACTTTGTGGTTCTGATATGATAGGCTTCATGATTTATTGCTTTAGCCATTATGTAATCTGAGGTGGTTCTAACCTCGGCTTCATGATTTATTGCTTTAGCCATTATGTAATCTGAGATGGTTCTAACCTCAAAGGTCTCTCCATAGAAGAGTAATATAATCAAAGTTAGAAGGTAGTTATATGAATAGAGGAGGGAAGCATATTGATTATATATTTTGGTAAAAGAAAGGAATATGGGTATATGATTTTCAACCATACATTTCTTAAGATCCAATATTTTTCAAAATCAATATTATATTTTCGTAGATCAAGAAAAATTAAAATGCTAATTCGTTGAATATGGCTTTAATAATCTTAATCTCTCAATAGGCGGTTGAGAATATCACAAATTGTAATTAGAATAATATTAATTAATTGAGCATATACTTGTGAACTTAAATTAAGTTATTGCAAAAGAATTATTAATAAGATTCATTAGATTTGAATTCTATGACCATTGACAATAATAACGTATTGAGTTACTAGTGAAGCCGTCCAAGTACTGTACGTACTTCACAAAAGATAAACTATGACCATTGACTATAATAACGAATTGAGTTACTAGTGAAGCCTTCCAAGTACGTACTTCACAAAAGATAAAGAACTGTGACTTTCGTAATAAACCTTCTAAATACGTTTGATCAGCAGTAGAAAGATATTTAATCTATTACTATTAATTAAATCAAATTCTTCACATATTCGCCAAATACTTTATTTCGAAGCATGTGATTTCAAACTACTGCAAACACTAAGTGGTGCACCCAATGCAAATTAGGAAGATAACAACCGCAAATTTTGCATTAAAATTTGAAAGTTTAATGTGAACCTACCAACAGCCAGTGATTCTCTAATCTAATTGTTTGCTGACCTTAATGAGGGAAAATAACAGATAAACCATTAACACACATGAAGAAACGATATCGAAATCACATCAGACAAAAAAATAGGATTTGTGAACCTGTCCTTTACTGATTTGCTTTGGTAGCGTTGTAAAAAGTTGAGGTTGACCAATAAATCTTCCTTAATAAATAGAGATGGTCAGCCATAATTTACAAAAATATAAAAGTCCTATGTTATTGTCTTTTAGCTCATGAACAAAAGCTAACAATATTTATGTATACATAATAACAAGTTCATGATGCACGCAGTTCCATATAAGTAATATTTTTCCATCTAACATGCGCTATAATGGCCAACGAGTGCGGTTTATTTATGGAAAAGCTACACTGGAATTCAACCAAGAAGAATTTTATGACCGTATCCTTAGGAGCCATCACTCTTCGCCACCTTTACAATATATATATATATATATTATATACACACCAACTTCTTGCAAGATTCTTTAACCATTAATAACAGTACTGTGAAAAGGTTACAAATAGGAGACAACTGATTTAAGGATTGGAAAACAGACAAGAAAATTTAAATAACATCACTATTTGTCATCATCAAGAATAAAGTTCTTTCTGAATCCATTGATGTTCACAGAATATGAAGCTTAAGTTTTGCAGAAATAATCAATAAACTTGGCTTTTTAATTACCGACCCATTTCACGCTAATGGACAAAAGTTTCCTGAGCTTTCCTACGCTGTATGTGTTTTCCGAAATACCCCTTTAACCTCGAGTATTGACCATTTGATACTAGAATAAAAAAATGAAAGATAAAGAAAAAGAAAATTTTATCGTTTGAACAAATTCAATGTTGGAATTCCCATATGAAAAAAAAGAGAGGGAGGGGGGTAGTTCCTCAACTATAAATAAACCCCCTCCCCCTCTATTTAATTCATCCTAAGGTAAAACAAAAATATTTACTTTTAGTAAGAGTAGTAAATTTTTGTAAGTAAATTTTTGGGGTGTATTGGGGTAAGGGTTTGAGAGTGTGTGAAAACACTAGTGAGTTGAGTGTTGAGTGTAAACACTTGTAAGCGTTATTTTTCTTCCTAATAAAAAGGGTGTGCTGTAGCTCCGGAGACGTAGGCATAATTTGGCCGAACTCCATTATCAAATTTTGTGTTGTGTGTGTTTGCTTTATTGGCTTTCTAGTAGTGTGGAAATAGTTTAATTTCCTAACAGCACTTGTGTCATGTACATGTACAAGACCAAGAAATCTTTCAATGACACATCCAAAACTATCAACATACCGAATGACGACTCTTATTTGCTCTTTTACTGACACATCTCGACATTCATCTACTAAAATAGAGAACCAATTATCACCCATATCTAAAATAATGGCCTTTGTTGTCTCAAATGCAGCTGTATTAATGATATCACATTAAATATCGGGTGATGTAAGTTTGAGGTTTTCAAGAGCATTTCTTAGAACAATATTCCTAATTTCTTCATGTTGAACCAAAAAAGTAGATAATTTAAAATATTTACAATTGAATGTTAAAATTTTCACTTAATTATATTCGTAACATACATGTGCAATCTAAAATTTTCCCATTAGACACTAAATTCTTGAGGACTTGTAAATAATATAAAAATAAACCCAACATTTACTTTTCTCTAGTGTCAACCCAATTCGACCTAAATTTCAAGCATCCAACCTAAAACTTTATGATTTTAATGTTCAAATTAATCTATAACCTCGTTCTTTATGATAATTTTAGGCAAAAATAATATTTCACATTGACGAAAGAAAAAGGAATCGAGAGCTTAGTTCCACCATTTTTAAAAAGACAGTAATAATAAAAACTAAAAATTTTAACTATTTTTTATTAGGATGTTTTTATTATAAATAATAAAAATAAAATTTCACTAAATAATAATAATAAACAACCACTAACATTTGGTCACTAGAAAACCTCTATCTTTTACAAATTGATATGTGGAGTGGATGTGATAGTTGCGTTCTTATTCAGTTGCATTAAAACAAAGAAGTTGGAAGAGTATTTTTTAATAAACTAATACTCCTTTCCCTCAAAAAAAAATAAACTAATACTCCAGTGGACCAATTAACGATTCTATACATTCTTATATAAAGCTCTAATGATATGATAGAGTTTAGTAGTGAGATGCAGCTGGCTCTCAGTTGTTTCTCATATTGAATCCTGACCAAATGATTGTAAAAGGGAACTCTGGGAATAATCTTATCTTTAATCTCGATATGTTTCTGTTTCTGTTTCTGTTTCCTTTCTATATATTATATGGTGAAACCCTCACGTTTTATTAGAAACATATAACCATCTAGAAGGCCAAAAGCCAAAGGCAAAGAATACTCAAATAACTTATTATTTGGCTTCAGATTCTAAGCTCCGCCGTTATCACTGCGTTTTGTGTAAAATTCTCGCGTCCCGGCATTGAAAGATGCGAGTGGACCTATTCTTCTGTACCAAATATTCTGTGCCCCTGTTCTCCATCCATCCTAGCCATTGATTGGGACCTATTTTTTTTACCTAAATATCCTGTGCCTCCTGTTCAGGTACAGAGGATCTGAAGGGGATGCGAATCTACTTCAGAAATTTTGAACCTCGGCTTAGTTTGATCTGAATAGGTATATTTGACAATTTTTATCTATGTTTGTCTGCATAAGTTGTTCGAAAAAACAGGAAACTGTTGATGTCAAGTTTTATCTGGAACTAATTCTCGAAACAAACAAGTTTTGTCTGGAACTAGTTCTCAAAAAAAACAAGCTTTGTCTGAAACTGAAAACACTGGACAAGCCAAACAGATATCGTTTGTCTCTTCAGTGGCATCGATTGAATTTGATGATGATTTTTTTTTTCCACATCTGTGCCCAAATCAATTTGGCTTCTATTACGTCAAATATACGTTATGTCCTTATTGTGTTGGTCAACTAAAACTTGTTAGATAAAGTTAACAGCTAAGATAGCAACCAACGTGAAATAAGGATATTAATTTCATATTTTTAAATTAATTAACATTTTACTTATTTTAAAAATAAAACCCAAAAATATATTTTCTGAAATTCCTCTATTCTTCTTACTTCTTTATCCTCTAGTGGCGGCTTGTTCACGATAATTCCATTTATCCTTCAATTTTGTAACTGTTTGTTGGTTTTGCCCATGAATCAAGCATTAGTGAATAACTCCAACATGTTCAACGGAAAGAGTTGGGTTTGTCTAATAAAGTAATGTCTTTGATTTTGGCATGTCAGACAGTTTGGATTGGATATTTGTGTTGTCTTTACTATTCTTTTCTCCTTGTTTAAGTCATGATTAAAGTATATTTGTGAATCACATAATGCAAGTGAAAAAACAATTATGGAGCGATTTATCGATTGTCATTAATAAAAGGACGTGAATCGTATTGATAAAAGTATTTGTGAATCCTATATTTGAATATCATTGTTATTTATTGAATGCATACGTTTCTATTATGTTTTACTTTTGTGCGAGAATTGAATGTTTTTTTTTAGTGAAAAATGATTATTTTCATGTAGTTAATTGATAGTTATGTACTTATGTTTCCTGCAAAAATTTGAAATTGTTGTCGCTTGGTTATATTGTGGTATATGGTAGAAAAATGGAACAGTCAAGATTAGAGGCATTACTCTCTAGGTCTTCAACGAATAATAATTCTTCTGCTATCATTTAATGCTTATATGGCTTCAACATTTGTTTAAGGATTTCATGGAGCGAAAAAAAAAAAAGGCCACAAGTTTTATGAGTGCCTAAAATATTCAGTTAGTAAAATTTTTTTGTTATGATATTCAATATGAGAACATAAATGTAATAAATGTGTTAATGAATGTTTGCCTTAGTGATGTTTACGAGGTTAAGAGTTTTAAGTTCTTCTGTTAACATGGTGACCCCATTCTTAGATAAGGCTATTCATATCATTCATAGATTAAGTTAATGAATAATAATGCTAACTTTAAGTAATACTTAGGATTAAATTATACAGGGACAATTGAAAATGAGGTATGTAAGGGAGTT
Source organism: Erythroxylum oxycarpum (assembly GCA_025629785.1). Lineage (NCBI taxonomy): Eukaryota > Viridiplantae > Streptophyta > Magnoliopsida > Malpighiales > Erythroxylaceae > Erythroxylum > Erythroxylum oxycarpum. Next base: position 23,203,800 of record JAOTAZ010000220.1, on the reverse strand, counting down.
GTTAGACGACCAAATAAGAGGAAACAAAAGGAACAAATTGAGTTGGGAGAAGAAAAAAAACAAATGAAGTATGAATTGAGGCTTGCTATGAATGATAACAAGGAGTTGAAGAAGATATTCATGACATATATTATTGTTGTTTTGAAGTTGATAGGTATTGTTGTTTTTTTTAACTATTGAAATAATGGGTTTGTGATATGCTAACTAAGAATTCATATATTAAGAACGTTGTTTAGGAATAGCACTAACGTTAAAAATACTTGTTATTATGCATGAAACTTTAATTAATATATTAAAAATATTGGATATCATTATTGAGTTATTATAATTATTTCATTCATATATAAGTACATTTGTAATTATATCAAATTCAAATTCAACTTGTGATAATTTATTTAAAAAGACAGTCATAAAAAGAAAATACAAAAATTTCCATTTGACTCATGCATATGAACAATACGAGAATCATAAACCTGTAAAGTTTAGACTCATATAATAGAGGCCGTTAAATTTGATATTCATATAATATAACCCACTACAAAGTAAGAAATTCAATATAAATAATAATGCAAAAGGTAAATAATGTAAGCCATTAAAAAAGCATAACCATTCTATGTTATAAAGCTCTATCATGTGTATTCGACTACAAAGTTGTCATTTTACTTCATAATGGATCCAACTAGAATGTATATAAAATGAACAAAATAGATATAACTAGAATCTACAAAAAATGCATAAAATGGATCTAACTAAGTACATTTTCCTACATTAATTAGACTCAAATCTAACAATTGTCCACCATAAAAGATATTGGATTCAACCAGAATTCTTTGCAAGCCAATTAATGCACAATCAATTATCATTTACACTTTGTTGAATTCCAATTTGAATATTAGTTATTTATTGTTTTGAATTTCTAATGACCCTTCGTCTAGAATCTTGTTCTTATAATTATTGTGTTATGATATTTGGAGTACCCTTCCACCTCCTCTGGGTGGCAGAGGGCTATACATTATTCATAGCTCGTTGAAAGTAACACTCCACTCTCGTGAGACATGTATCCGACATCCTGAGTAATATCCGAATACGTACCCTGCAAGTGTGACATGTTAAGGCACTAACATGATTAACTTAATTATGGCATCATCATAAATACATAAATGTCACAATATTTTAAAACTGAATTCCTCATTTCATTTCATAAAAACCGAATATGTACATTGAAATTTAACAAAATCATCCAAATATTTACATAATCAAAACCTAATACAAAACACGCTACATGAAAGAGGAATTATACAAAAAATTTTATTTAATCCTTTAGTCTTAACTGATCGACATTTGAGCCATTTCTCTGATCCAAAAGTACAAGAATTATGCTTTTTGTAGAGTTCTTTGTCACTAATGTCCTCTCTCGATTTTGAAATGTTAACATTGTAATTTTGGTGAGTTTTACGAACGCAGTGAAGTAACCATCCTCGATGGTTTGCTCAATTCATACAACACATTAACACATATAATCACATAATTCATATTATTTTATTTATCATCATGTAGTATCACATAGCCTTTTGTTCACAATTGTCACGTTCTCACTTAATTACAAGTCAACAATACATTTCAATTATGCAAACATACACAACAAATATATATGCAATACTTATGAGACTCATTTCTGATTATTACGTTGTTGTAACCGAATGCCTATGGCTGTCCCGTATCCATCGTAGATACTAGGCTCACTGATAACTATCCCTTATCTGATGGGGATATAAGGCTTATTATACATAGTGAACCTTTAACTTTTTATCACATTCTGAGCTTTAAGCTCATTTTAGGTGGCTACTCAGGTCACAACTGCCATTATTTGTTCATGCATTCATGTAATGAAATGCATCACCAGTGACGGAGCCAGAAATTTATGATGGGAGGGCCCAAATAAAATATAGATTTCATAAAAATTTTCATATCAAAATTAAATAAAAAATAAAGTTTTATTAAGAATATAAAATAGTTAAAATTACAATGATCCTTTCCTACTTTTCATAGATTGAAATCTTTTCATAACAAGATCATTGTCAATATTTGTAAATACATCTTGGTTCCGCCTGCTTTTGATGCGGCTGGACGTTGCTGCATGGATCCATGAGGTTGCTTGACTTAGGTTCAGAGGTACCTGCAAAACAGTGAAAGGCACTTCGGGGGTTGATAGCCGGCAAGCCCCTCCGATGCTCAAGTTAGTCTTTTTGAGAGGGTTTTGGTGTCTAAGAATATTGAATATCAGGGTTCTCAAGTCGTACCTTTTCCATGATGAGATAGCACCTTATAGACCTGGAATAACTGCTAGGTCTAGGTCTTTACGTTTGAATGAGAGATTACCACCTACAAATGGGCTGTCGATGCCTGAGCCTGAGACTGGGCCTAGCATAGCCGACCTAGCCATAAGCCCCCTACTCCTCGAATCTGATCAAAGAGAAGGGTCGAAGGAGTACATAAGGATTGTGCAGCTCGTCTGAATGACGACTCGCAATAAGGCCAGTCGATCGGAGATCAATGCCCTATGCGCAATAGCTCTTGCTAGGATAGAACATTGATCGGGCTTCTACGCCTGGCGCGTGACAACTCGGGCAGGAACAGGACGATCGGTCGGCTCGTGCTAGGACGGGTGATCAATCGGCTCGTGCTATGTCGGGACGATCGATCGGGCGTCGATGTCTAGTCACAAAGTTAGGTGTAATCATTACTTGACGATACATATCTTTTGGGCGCAGTTCAAAATTTGAAATGATGCGTCCTTTTAACTGCCACGCAGCTGTCATACGTTGTCATACGCGTCCTTTTGACTGTTGCGCCGCTTCGGGTCTTTAATAACCCTAATTTACCATAGCTCAGATGCTGCCACGTGTTCAACTTCGGCTCGGATTTCACCACGCGTCCAACGCCGGTTGGCGTTCCCGTTCAGATGATTACTGCTATAAATATTGGTTTCGACAACTTGCCTTCGCTTCCATTTCTGCGTATCAGATTCTCCTCCTTTTGCTTTCCCTATTTTTCATCTCTCTGCATGTCTTTACCTGCGGTCGCCGGAGTTTCTTTGCACCGCCGTTCAAATTCCAAACATCAATCACTAAACTAGGTACTTCCTTTTTCCTCTCTTCATCCGACAAATTTCTTTTTTCGTAACCATGTCATCAACTAGTCCAAGAGGTGAAGCATCATCGGGTCATAGCAAAGAAGTAGGTACGGTTTTGAGGGAGCTTCCTCGGGAATTGTTTGCTGAGAGGGTTTTGCAAATTGCTGGGCTGGTGGAGTCGGCGGCAGAAATGGTGAAGGCGTCGGAGGCCAGTGGGGATGAAGCGCTGAGGGTAAGGGGGGAATGAGGAAATTAGGGCCAGTGGCTGGAAGGATGGGCAAGTAGTCGAGAAACCGCCGAGCGATCAATCGACGATGATCGAAAGAGAATTGAACCAATTGGTTATCAAGAACAACATCCCTACGTCATGGGGACCCAAGCTGGCTTTCGAGAGGGAGCGGATCTATAGCAATTTGGGAGGCTACTTCGCTGTTTCGGACAGCTTTTTCTCGACCGGGGGTATGAAGCTTCCATATGCCCCGATTGTTGACGATGTATGCGACGTCTACGCGCTAAGGCCGAGCCAGATCTCCCCGAACAGTTGGAGGTTTATCAACGGTCTGGCCTTGCTATGTCATCAGTTCGGATGTCTTCCATCGATTGGCATTCTGCGTCATTTCTTAAGGATGAACCAAAGTTCGAGCGCTAGGCCGGGGTCCCTCACTTCCAGTATAGAGACGCGAGGTATCGTCCTGCAGGAACCGCCTCAAAAGTCCAAGCTTGCAGACGAAGTATTTCTTTGTGAGACCCTTGGGATCTGCCTTTGAGTCCAGGCCGTGGAGATATCCTCTAGTTGAGCGGTGGAATGACATCTCACATCTGCTCCTCACCAGGGAAGAATGGGAGGTGGTCGACCTCATTAAGGCGCTCGGTCGATACGACTTTGATCGCCTCATTCTGGGATATCGTGAAGGGGCCTCGATCGACGCCTTTTTAATCAACCCCCCTCCTCGTATTAACGGGCTCGAGGAGGAGACTGCCCCGTCTGGTCGACTCTTTATGATTTAATTACTTACCGCATTCATCAACTTTTTAGTTTCAATTTTTGACCTGCTTCTATTGTTATGCAGCCATAGCAAAGCTCAGGGATTTCACCGGATCCTCCAGCTCCACTAGAGGTCAGCGCAAAATTGCTAGGCCTTCGTCAAAGACAAAGGGGCAAGGCAAGAAGGGGGAGGCCATCGCGGAAGTCGCTCAGCCTACTGTTCTTGAGCAGGATGTCGCTCAGCCTACTGTTCCCGAGCTGTCTGCAGCGCTCGTACTGGCAGCTGTCCCCGAACAGTCAGTAGTGATGACTCGGTAGGCGGGTAAGGGCCTAATGGCCATAGAGGAGGAGGAGGAAGAGGTGGAGCAACCTCTTAAGAGGAAAAAGATCGTTCGGGTTCTCGACCGACCAACCTGCCAACTAGACCAAGGCCAGGAGAAGGAGAAGGGAGAAGAGCGTGTTGCCTGATCGGCTAAGGGCAAGGGGAAAGGGTGAGCGGCGAGCACCGAGAAGTGGGAGCCAGTGATCAGTTTAGATAAGATTGCATCGTTGAGGGACATCGATGTGGCTCTTCACATCGCTTTGAAAGTTGTCCCTCCTCAGGACAAAAAGTTTGTGAAGACACTAACCTACCAGCAGCTGGTGGCCAGTCTCGTTCGCGGCTGTGTAAGAGATTTGATGTTTGCCTCCGGGGTGCGTCAACATCTCGAGAAGTTTGATAAAGTGACTGGGTCGATGGAGCGGGATATTCACGCTCTCCTTGACTAGGTTAAAACTTTAAGGGCCGAACTCTCAGAGGTAAAGGAAGAGAGAGGCTTTGCGTGAGCTCAACTTTCTTCTTTGGAGGAGGAGAAGAAACTTTGGGAGGAGGA
>JAOTAZ010000220.1:23094104-23115011 GCA_025629785.1 Erythroxylum oxycarpum | reverse complement strand
GGGTAGAGATAAAATTAGGTTTTAATTTTTTTTATTTGCAAAATGACCCCTCCAATTTTTCATTTTACGGAATGGCCCCGGAATATTCCGGTATTGGCGGTACCGGTAGGTACCAACCGGAATTCATTTCCAGTACCTATATGCCCGTTCCGGTACCGTTTTTTGGCCGATACGGTACGAAATCCACAACTCTGATCTCACCACAAAGAATAGATGAAGGCATACGATTAATCAAAAAATAGGTGTGGAGATAGAATTGGCACAAAATTCAAATGAAGGCATATATTAATCGAAAAAATAGGCGTGGGGATAGCATTGGCCTAAAATGGTTTAGGAACATGTGTCTAAAATAAGAGTGATTTGGCAATTTCAAGGAGATGTTGATTTTTTCTTTTAGCGACAACATTTTGAGATGGTGTGTCAACACATGATGATTGATGGAGAATGCTATTGTGGAGTGTGTAGGTTTGCAATGGTGTGGAAAGATATTATTTGACATTATCACTTCTCAAAGTATGAATTGAGGCATTAAATTAAGTTTTAATCTCAGTATATAAGGCAGTGAAATGGAAAAATTACTCATAACGATTTTTTATTGAAAGTTGTTATATGGGATAAATCATCAACAAAAATGACAAAATATTGAAACTTAGTTTTGGACACAACAAGACATGGACCCCAAACATCATAGTATACTAATTCAACTGGAATGCTGACTCTTTTTGAAGCCAGAGAAAGTGAAGGGAAACAATGATGTTTGGAAAACAGATAGGACTCAATTCAAGCAAGATACATTATTAAAGTGATGACAGAACTTCTTCAATAAATCTAAAGAGGGATGTCCTAATTTATAATGAGCTTTAGAGGGAGTTAAGACACTTGAACAACCAATGGGTCTTGGCACTTTGTATCTAGAATGCACGGAGCTCCTAGTTCATGTCCTTTACCAATAATTTTCTTTGTCATAAGATCTCGAAAATGAGAGCGGTCAGAAAAGAATAAGATACAACAATTTAGGGCAGGAGTGAGTTTATTTTCAGATAAGAAATTAAAGGAGCATCCTGATAGGTTTAAGACATGATAAAGACATTATTAAAGTGGGATTTCTAGTGCTAGATCTAATAATAGAGGAAGTAGCTCCATCAGCTAAGGTACTATGAGAAGGAGATGAGTGTTTCTAGACAGCCAAAAAAAGGCTAGAATTACCTATCATATGATATGAGGCACCAGAATCAATGATCCATTGTGATTAACTTGAAGGTAGACATGAAGGTGTGTGATATGAATCAGCAATAGCAATGATATGTTGAGATGGAACTTTTTAATACTTCTTGGTACTGTGTAAACTTAGCAAACTCATCTACATAAAAAGAAATTGTCTTCAGGGGTGAGCTAGATGTTGTAGTAGTCGCTACAATATGAGTGGAATGAGATTTTTGAGATTTATTCAGAAGCTTCGACACGTAAGTTTAGTATGGGTTGGTTCATGACAATATTGACAAATAATTATTCTAGCATCTTGATTCTTATGGTCTCAATTTTTTGCCCTTCCTCCTTTGCTAGTCTTATGAGTTGACTTTCCATTGCCAAATCCATTATTTTGACTTACAAGGGGACTAGAGGTTTGAATGTTGGGAGAAACATATGCACTAACACCTATGCATTATGTGAAAACCTCATGTAAGTAAGAAATTTCAGGACTAGAAAGAATCTGAGACTTGGCAACTTCAAATTGAGAGCTAAGACTAGCCAAAAGACCTCTTTATTGCCATCTGTTCCTGTTGAGCTTGTTGAACTTTAACATCGGGACTAAATAGTAACAAAATGTTCAATTCTTTCATAAATGTTTTTGAAATTCATAAAATATGCTTGAAATTCATCTGTTCCTGTTGAGCTTGTTGAGCTCGTTGTGAATCGCTTATATGTCTTGTAAAGTCTTGGCCTCATAACATCACTCTCGCCCTCCAAAGGAAGCTTGTCCGCAAGCTCAAAATCTGGAAATTTGGCTTTGAAATCAGTTAATAGTTCCCATGAAGCTTCAGCTGGTGACTTCCCTTGCCAATGGACTAAAATCTCTGTATTGTTATCTCGAATGCAGCGGGCAATGATAGCAGCAGGAGTTGCTGATGGAACCAATGGAAGTAGATCGGGTAGAGGTACAACTTGTTCATGTGCACCTGGGTGAAAAGGTTTCAAGCTGGAAACGTGAAAGACTGGGTGAATTTTGGAATTTGGGGGCAGCTCCAACCTGTAAGCAACTAAGCCAAATCGCTGAACAACTCAGAAATGGGCCATAAAATTGAGGCAACAACTTTTGGTGCTTTCGTTGAGCAATAGAAACTTGGCGATATGGCTTTAATTTAAGCAAAACCATGTCTCCCACTTGAAACTCCAAATCACGGTGTTTAGCATCATAAGACTTCTTCATTCTGAGTTGTGCCTGCAATAAATTTTCTTTAAGAACTGATAAAGTGTCATCCCTCTCCTTTAACGCTTGATCCACCGCCTCCAATTTTGATAATCCAGGGCAGTAAGATAACAATTTTGGTGGTGGCCTTCCATACACCACTTCAAAAGGAGTGGTTTTGATGGCCGAATGGTAGCTAGTATTATATATATACTCAACCCAAGCTAACCATGTTGTCCACTTCGTTGGCTGTATGCTAGTGAAGCAACGCAAATACACTTCCATCACTCGGTTTACCACTTCTGTCTGTCCATCTGATTGTGGGTGATACGCTGAGCTGAAACAAAGCTTGGTTCCACTCAAACGGAACAATTCTGTCCAGAAGGCACTAGTGAATGTCACATCCCGGTCACTGACCATGGTCTCAGGCAACCCATGCAACTTAACCACATTATCAAAGAAAACTTTGGCCACACTTACAGCAGAATAAGGATGTGAAATAGCTATTAAATGACAATATTTTGAGTCTATCAACCACCACAAGGATTATATTTTTACCATGAGAAGTAGGCAGGCCATCAATAAAATCTAATTAAACGTCAACCCAAATTTGAGAGGACACGGGCAGCGATTGTAGTAGCCCAGCTGGGTGCAGAGTTTCGAACTTGTTCCGTTGGCAAACACCACAAGATCGGGTAAAGACTTGGACATCTTTTTTCATACCTCTCCAATAAAAATCTTTCGCAATCCTGAAAAGTGTTTTTTGGTACCCTTCATGCCCTTGACTGTGTATTGCCGAGAGAATAGAAGAAATAGAAGGAGAATGTTCCGGTACAAAAACCCAATTCTTATACATTAACAACCCATTCTTTATGGATCATTGCCCTCCCACAGAATCTTCATGCACTCCTGTAATTAAATTTTGAACGGCAACGGAATTTTGTTGCTTAAGTCGAATTTCATCAAAGAGACTTACTTGCAGCATAGACATTGCCATGAGTTCTTTACTGCTGTCCCTGCGTGACAAGGCATCTGCCACCACATTCGATTTTCCGGCCCTATATTCAACTGAGAAATTATATCCAAGAATTTTACTAACCCAATGCTGCTGAGGAGGAGTAAGCAGCCGCTGTTCTAATAAGAATTTAAGACTATAGTGATCGGTTCGAACCCGAAAATGACATCCCCATAAATAAGACCTCCAGTGTCTAATTGCCTACACCAATCCAATCAGCTCTTTCTCATAAATTGGAAGTCTCTGGTACCGTTCAGCCAATCCTCGACTAAAAAAAGCCACGGGGTGATGTTCTTGTAACAACACAACCCCGATTCCAGTATCACAGGCATCACACTCAATTGCAAATTCTTTGGAGAAGTTTGGGAGGACTAATACAGGTGTGGATACCATAGCCATTTTCAATTTATCAAAAGCAATAGTAGCAGCGGGAGTCCACTGGAAGGAATTTTTCTTTAGCATAGCCGTCAATGGTGTTGCGATGATACCGTAATGTTGTACAAACTTACGATAATAACCCGTCAATCCAAGAAACACACGCAAGGCCTTGATTGTTGTTAGCTTCGGCCGATCTTTCATAACATTAATTTTAGAAGGATCAGCCATCACTCCTTCACTTGAAATGATATGTCCTAGATAAGAGATTTGAAGCTGACCAAACGAGCATTTTGATTGCTTCAAATACAGCCAGTTGTTAGCCAGCAATTGGAACACCAAACGTAGATGAACCACGTGTTCACTTTCAGTTCTGCTGTACACCAAGATATCGTCAAAAAATACTAACAAAAATCTACGGAGATATGGGGTAAATACCTCGTTCATTAGAGACTGAAATGTAGACGGTACATTCGTTAGGCCAAACGCCATCACAAGAAACTCAAAGTGACCATGGTGAGTACGGAAAGCTGTTTTTTCAACATCTGGCTCCCACATCCGGACTTGATGATACCCGAAAACTAAATCTAATTTAGTGAAATATCTGGCCCCGTGTAATTCCTCCAGCAATTCATCGATAATCGGAATAGGAAACTTGTCTTTTATTGTCTTCGCGTTTAATTCCCGATAATCGACAAACATCCTCCAAGAACCGTCAGCTTTAGGAACTAAAATCACTGGAGAATAATAAGGAGAATTACTTGGTCTAATAATCCCCTGTTGTAGCATCTTATTACATTGTTGCTCGATTTCTTCTTTTTGAGCATGAGGATAACGATAAGGGTGCACTACCATGACCTTCGCTCCTGGTTCCAACGGGATTTGATGATCACAACGGCGACTGGGTGGCAGCCCTTATGATTCTCGAAACACAACTGTAAATTCTGACAAAAGAGTGTGAATATGTTGGTTATTGCCCATGGGCACCGACAACTTTTTTACCTCTAAAGGATTAAGAGGTCTACTACTTTTAATTCCATATAAGATAATGGGCTGGGCATGTATCTTAAAACTCATCCACAACTCATCAAAGTTCCACACAATGGGCCCAAGAGTTTTGAGCCAATTAACACCAAAGACAACATCAACCCCACTAAGTGTGAGAACCCATGGAGTCACCGTCACAGTCACATGCACTAGTTTAATAGCCACCTCTTGAACATTTCCCAAACACTCAATCATATCCCCATTGGCAACACGTGACCTAACTCCAGGAGCAGCTTCTAATGTCAAGCCACATTTCTTTACCAACGCCAAATCAATAAAAGTGTGGGTACTCCCTGAATCTATCAAAGCTGTAATTATTTGCCCATTTACACTTCCTTTCATTTTCATCGTCTGAGGCCCACCCTCCCCTGTGATAGCATCAATTGAAATCTTAGGTTGCTCACCGTCGAACGACTAATTTGAATCATGTTCTTCATCATCAACTTCATCGGAAAATTCAATCCAAAATAACCGTTTGCATTGGTGTCCTCTCACAAACAATTCATCACAATTGAAACAAAGACCCTTGTTCCTTCACTCCTCCATCTCAGTAGGAGTTAATCTGCGAATACTACGTGATTTTGGATTTGCCATAGTGGTTAATTCTGCCTTGGGACGCCGCAAATCATAATTCCTGGGAGGTTGATGCCGATGCTCGTACAATCTCGCCAAGCTCATGGCTGAAGCCAATTCACTGGGACATTGAAGTTCAACATCTACCGCGATATGGTCTTGCAACCCACTAATAAAAATCTCCACTTTCTGCTCTTGAGTTAAGGAACCGGCTCGAGAAACCAACTGTTCAAACGCCTTACAGAAATCAGCCACACTACCCGTCTGACGCAACTTGGACAAGGCACCCAATTTGCGGCTATTAACAGGAGGTCCGAAATGCAAATTACATTGTCGCTTAAACTCTTCCCAAGAAAGATGGGGGTTATCTGAGTTCGATGAACCAGATTTGAGCATCTCCCTCCATGTGAAAGGAGGCAAGTTCTAATTTTTCTTCATCTTGGGTGTGTTGGTGGCAGAAAAAATATTCACACCTATTAAGCCATCCCAGCGGATCTTCCTGCCCTCCATAGTTGGGGAAGCTCAATTTTGCCAGTTTTGACATCGTATGCCCCTCCTCTGCCACTTTGGTGCCTGAACTCGAGGCTCCTTCCTTTTCTTTTCCACGACTCTTACTTCGCTCGCCAACTACGGACATTTCTAACTTGGAGGCTACCAATTCCCTGGAAAGCTCGCCAATTTTGGCATCTCGTGCACGATTAGCCTCCCTCTCATCCTGTAACATTTTAAGAATCTGATCTAATTGTTGTTGAACTGAATCCCCCATAACTCCTGTCTCTGATACCAATATGTTACCACAAGATCGAGTTTGGGGTTTGTTGCTCGGGGTTGAATGAATCTTCTTTACCTACCTATGATTCCGACTCGAAAGGGACCCGAGACCTTTGTTTTGAGTGAAACTCAAAGAAGGAAATTTTGCTCAATGATAAAATCAGTCTGTACAATGATGGCTTCATAATGCCTTGAGGGAAAACAACTACTTCCTACAATAACTGTTTCACAAACCCACTACTACGTAATAAAAGGAACTACACTTGACCCAAAGGCCACACAAACAAAAATACCAAATAATATCAATTTAAGGGATTAATTAATTAACAAACTAAACTGCAGCCCTGTTCTTGAACTTCCCCGTTGTGAATCGCTTATATGTCTTGTAAAGTCTTGGCCTCATAACAGTCAGGCTGTCATATCTTTCCTCTCAAGTCTCAACAAAAAAGCGCTTTTACTTTAATAATAATCCCATTGCAATTTACTGCACAGTGTCAGTGAACATAAATGGTAATTCGAGTCTCAGTAGGACAAAGCAACGGAGTTGGAGCAGCCCAACAAAGATCCACGTTTAAGCCCAAGAATAATATGGAAGAGGCAGTCAAAATTACTCGAATCCAGGCCAGATGATCATCGTCGGAGGTTTTTCCCGACTGCGATATCATTCCAAATCAATCAAAAAAGGACGCTATTATCATTCAAAGCTTCGATTGAGCTTGGGAAACTACAGGCCGTGTAAAAACCTAAAACCCAAAAGCATCGATGAATGGAAAGAAAACACAGATGAATGGAAATACCGGGTGGCGACTGGTGATGCTTCGTGGTGACAGGTCGAGGTCGACGTCAGTTGGAAAATAATGAGGAGTGACAGGCGATATTCAGATGCTTCGTGGTGACGGCAAAAATCGATGGGACAGAAGAAGAAGGAATCTGAGAAGTTCTTCCTTATTTACAGTAACTAAATATTTTTTTGAATAATTGATAAAAAAATTATGAACCATATTCAGATGAGCCGTCTCCAGCCATATCCGTGCCGTGTTCAAGCCGAAAAAAATATTTTTTTAATAGGACACTTACGAACACGTGTCCACCGCGTGTCCAACGCGTGTCCGTGTCGGACACGTGTCAGACACACGGACACGGCAACTAAATGTCGTGTTCGTGCTTCATTGGGTCCAACAATTGACAAAATGACTAGAACTAGCCATTTAGCTAATTGACCCGTACCATTTATTAATCCTTTAATATTTTTAGTTTTAATCAATATGGGATACTCTAACACAATCATCAAAAGGATAACTAACCTACTTTTTCTTCTCCACTTGGTCAATCCATTACCTTGGATTCAATTATTCAAGACACATCTCAAAATACTAATCTTTTTGTTCCATTCCTTAATTTACCCAATATTTTGTGATCTTGATTTTTCTATTGCACTTGGAAAATGAACTCGTTCTTGCACTATTCACACAATTGCAAAATATTTGTCCTATGATCATCTCTCGTGAGAACATTAGGCATTAACTTAAAAAAACCTCTTAACCTGTTTGTTTCGAGAAATATTCAAAAAGCACTTAATTATCTAAATTGGAGAATAGCTGTGATGGAGGAAATGGATGCCGTTAAGAAAAATGGGGCATGAGGGATTGTAGAGCTGCCTAGAAGTCAAAAAAAAGAATTGGATGTAAATGGTATGTATTGTGAAATGCAAGTTAGTTGGCGGTGTGAAGAGATATAATGTTGGACTTATGGCTAACGTTTTTACTCAAACATATGGTGTGATTACTAAGAAACTTTTGCCCTAGTGGCTAAAGTTAATTCTATACATGTTTTATTGTCTCTTATAGTCAATTTCAATTGGGTCTTATACAAAGTAGATGTGAAGTATGCTTTCTTAAATGATGATTTAGAATAGGAAGTCTTTATGAGTTTGCCTCCTGGTTTTTGAAAAGTTTGTTGGTTGGAACAAAGTGTGTAGACTTACGAAGTTAGTGTATGGCCTTAAATAGTCTCCACGAGTATGACCTGGATGGTTTGAGAAAACTATAAAAGGGTATGTGTATCATCCAAGTTAGGTAGATCATACTCTTTTATAAACACACAGATAAAGGGAAAAAAGCAATCCTAATTGTATATGTTGATGAGATGATACTAACAGGTTATGATCTTGATGCATTAACAAGATTGAAGAAGAGGCCAGTTGAGATTAAAAGGCCTTGAGATTAAAGACCTTATAATTCTAAAATATTCCTTGGGCACAAAATTTGCAAGATCACGTGAAGGGATATCCTTGATTTATTGGTCTTCTAGGCTACATGATTATAGACATTCCAATTGAGGTAAATCTAAAATTAAATCTTGCAAAAATTGAAGATGTGATTGAAAAGGATAAATTACAACTATAGCTCTTCCTAAACTCCTTGAAAGCCCAAAATTCCTATATTTATTGCCTAGATTAAATCTAGAATATTTTGAAAAGAATATTTCCTTGGAATAAATCTAGAATATTCTTAAAGAATATTTCCTTATTCGACTACAATTGTTTACTATGCTATGTCATAAATATTTCAATTCCAAACATGTTACATATGTTTTTGCCATGGATTTGAAACTCTCTTTATTTTGCACCTTGCATTTGGGTTCATCATACTTGTAAAGAGAAACTCATAGTCAAAGTTTTTTAAATAGCTTAAGGGTCTATTTTGACTGCTTACCTTTGGTGTCATTGCATAAAATTTCATTTCATAAAATCCTTGGTTAAACAAGTATCAAGTAAATAATTAAAATGTTCGTTGTTTTTTGTTACAAATGTGAATGAAGATCTCTGTGCAAATTACAAAATTTCTTCATTTTTTTTCTTATTTTGTTTCTTTGAAGAGCATTCTTATATTTTCATGATTATGTAACTTAGGTACAAAAGATTGTTGTTCATTCCTTTTCTCTGAGCATGTAATATTAGTTTTCTAAATTTTGTAATGTGAGCATGTTTAGGAAGTTCTAAGTCATTAAATCCTTTAAAATATTTGTAGTTTAGTCAATGTTATTATTTGGGAGTATGGGTGTGTTATATGAAGTTATATTTGTAATTTGGGTTGATTTGTCTCAACCAATGGAGTAATAGGCTCCTTAGTTATGGGGGGCAGGCAACAGCTTATTCAGACAATACTAAGCAACCTTACTAATTATTGGCTTAACCCTAAAAGTATCCTCAAGGAAATAGACAAGAGACTTGGAGAATTCTTGTGGAATGACTTAAACCAAGGTAGAAGTAAAGCTAAGATTAGTTGGAGCAAAATTTGCAGACTTAGGAGTTGGGGGTTTAGGTATTAATTTTGCACGGATGATTCATAAGGTGAGCAGAGGACGGAATTTGTGTTACAAAAGGGAGTATCTATGGGTGAAATGGATACATAATGTTTTTGTAAAGAACAAGAGTATTTGGATTTTAAAGCCAAGGTAGGAAATGTTAGGAACCCTGAAGGAAATCCTAGTGACAAGACAATAGATGCAACAACAGGTTTTCCATAGGATTGGGAATAGGGAAAGCACATCTTTTAGGTACGATAATTGGCATTGTAAAGGGCTCCTATATTAGGTGGAAGAGGTACAACCCTTGAAATTGATGGTGAATCCAAAAACTAAAGTGAGTGTATTAATTAGAAACAATCAATGGATATGGCCATTCCTTAATAATAGAAGTGCCAGCCTCGTAATGGAAGAATTGCCTAGATGCCAAGAGGGAGAATAAGATGAAATTCAATGGCTAGCAGATAAATCAAGGAAGTTCAACACAAAAGCATGCAAAACACTTTTGCAATTTTTGTAAAACACAAGACTAGAATGGACAGAGCTAGTGTGGGACAGTGACATCCATCCAGCTCATTCATTTATCTCATGGATGGGAATCAATGGAGGGTTGCTTACGAGGGATAGGATCAGGTTCTCCATTAACACATTGCATTATGAGTTATGTAATTCGGAAATGGAAAATCTGGAGCATCTTATGATTAGATGCAAATTTACCACGCAAGTTTGGGACCAGATGTAGATTATTCTCAACATGGATAGACTAGTGGACTCTTGAAGTGAAACTATTGTTTAGTTGGGGAGCCTTAGAGTGCATAATGTAGTTGATCTCAAAGCAATTAAGCTATGCAACTATGGTATATCTAGAAGGAGCGTAATTGTAGAATTTTTAGACGAGAAGCATTGAAATGGTTTTTTAGGATATTCTCCTCCATTGCAAATTGGCCATGTTAGCAAGAGGATAGCAGAGAGAAGATGGGGTTTGGAGTAATATTGGTGTATGTGGTCTCATAAGTACCACTTAGATATCAAGATGTAGATGATTACTAAGAACTATAACTTTTTGTAATCTAGACCTTTTGGATTATCCTCGACCTTTTGTACTCTAGGTGTAAATTCATTTAATCAATGAAATCCTATTTAAAAAAAAAAGAATAAAACCTTTAGTTCATTTTTTTATTAATTACATATCAACTATCTAACTGTTTAATAGTTTAAGGATTTAGTATGAGCGGTTTCATCGGTTAGGGCAGTTTCTGCTTAGTCCGAAGTGGTGGAGCCATGTTAATAATGAGCAAAATTATGTAGTGGCACTTTATTGCCAAATTTGTGCCACATTTTGTTAATTTGAAAGAGAAAAATTATATTAAAAGTAATAAAAGTAAACCTAATTATTTCAAACAACGAAAGATAAAAAGGAAACCAAAATTATACTTGGATGTTGCTAACAAATATACTAAAAATGATATTATTATAATTATAATTGTTTCATAAATGATTAGACATAGAATAAATATAAATCTAATTAATTCTAAAAAAATTAAACAAACGAAAAGAAAGAAATAAAAATTTTCATTGGTTTTGAATTAAAAAGTAAAGAGGTTTGTGTACCTGATGAATCATTAGGCATAAATTTAGTTGAATTTAAACAATGTATAAAGTAATTAATCTTCACATAAAAAAAACATTTTTGAAGAAAAAGTGACAAATTATAAGAAGCAACATTTCATTTGTACGAAAAATTCAAATTATTGAGGTAGGTGTGAATAAAAGCTAAACTTTTAAAGGTTAAAAGCTTCATTGGAAGTTCAAAAGTCATCAATTCCTTCATACCCAAAAATGTTCTTGACATGTGTAATAAATAGATGTCTTTTGCTCAATGTTTATGTTGTAGCTTGTAGGTTGGGTCTTAGATCCTCCATTGTGGCAAGTAGTATAACTTTGTTGATTGTGATGTTTATATGATTGCAAGAATTTTCCTTAACTATGTAATTGTTTAGTTTCTGTTCTTAATGCATGACTTGTTTCATAGGTGTTTATCAACACAGAGTTGTATGCACGTGTGTCTGTAGCAGCTCTGTTTAGCAGGCTAGCTGATTTGGCTGATTTGGCGGGATCTGCAAATGTAGATGATTGTCATGCTGCTCTTGAATCAGGGAAATTGTTTTTGTTAGAGCTTCTTAATTCTGCGGTACTATTTCTTTATTCCAAAAATAATACATGATTTGTAAACTTATAGTTAGGTTTCTGAGCCCAAGTATCTATGTTTATTTGATCATTTCTTCGGGATGTTGTTGGAACCTTGTTAGACAAGTTTTCGAGTATCTTTGTTTACTATGTCATTTTTTTGGGATGTAGGAACCTTGTTAGATGCATGTTTACATACATCCTATAACAAGATGTACGGTTTCTTTTTATGTAATAATGAATTTGTGAACACTAGAATCCATGTTCATGGTGTAGCTTTGTTGGCCTCGTAAGCATCGAATTTTTTGTCATGTTTTAGATTTGAAGCTTTTGTAATGTTTCAATGTTCCTGAACTTGATTTCTTAACTTTGATTTCATCTTTGGGTTTTACTTTCTATAATGTACTTCATCTTATCATGTTTTAGATTTGAAGCTTCTGTAATGTTTCAATGTTCCTGAACTTGATTTCTTGACTTGGATCTTCCTCTTTGAGTTTTATTTTCTATAATGTACTTCATCTTAGTTATTGATGAAATCCACTTCCTAATAATTCAGGTATGGAGAATTTCAATTTAACATTTAAGGACAATACTGCTCATTATAGAATGTGTTTTGTAGGTGAATGACAAGGATCTTGGGAAGGAGTTATATAAAAAGTATAGTGGTGTAAGTGGCAATCTATTTACCAATTTTTTTATAGTTATTTTCTTGATTTTATTATTGACTAATTTTGAGCTTTGAGAAGAATGTTTTCTATATTGCTTTCTTACATGTCTACAAGAGAGTCAGTTATATAAATGTGACCCTAACAACTAAAAGGGAAACAAAAATAATGAGATCCTATGATCTTTGGATATCTTAACTAAATAGGGTAATCAGATCTCATGATTATGGGATATCGTAACTAAATAAGAAATCCTAAAAAGATATAAAAATCTTTTGTAGCCACATAAGATGAGCAAATCAAACTGCTCTTTAGTTTTTCTTTTTGAAATGTTTATCAACTTCAATGTGCTTCATTCGATCATATTTTACTGGGTTATAAGCTATATCGATGGAAGATTTATTATCACAGTAGTCTCATTGGATCATCCCACTTAATTTCTAAGTCTTTTAAGATATTTTCAACCAAAGTAGGTCAATCACACATTAAGCCATTGCTTGAAATTCTACCTCTGCACTAGATTGTGCTACCACATTTTGCTTCTTACTTTTCCATGTCATAAGGTCCCACTAAGAAAGGTACAATGTTTCGTAGTTGATTTTTGTCAAGAATCGATCTCATATAATCAACATTCGTATATGCCTCAAATACTAGACATCCATTTCTTTTAAACAAAATACCTTTTCCTGGTGCCTCTTTAAGATATTATAACACTCGATGAGCTACTTGCAAGTGAACTTCTTTGGGCAATGTGTGAGCTAACTTATCACACTTACTGCATATGCTATATTTGGTCATGTATGAGATAACCTCCCTACAAGGTGTTTATACATTTCCATGTCTACTTGAATAGTCATCTGCCTTTTTTAACGTTCAAGTCTATCGGAGTACTTACTAGTGTTTATTTTAGGAGATCAGTAGCATACTTTTTCTCCAACGCTTCCATTTTACATTTTAACTTTTTTTTTTTTTCCTTATTGGTTAAACCCTAGGATAAGGCTTTAGGGACGGAAATGGTGTTTTGGCTAACAAGGAAGGCTTTATTAAATGGTAAAAAAATTTGGAAGAAAGGAAATGAACAAGAGGATACAATGGCTGTTTGGTACATTTCATATTTCCTTTTCTAATAGCAATGGGAAGATATTGATCACTCTTGTTCAACTGAGATTTAGATTTACTAAGCAAAGAAGGTTAAAAAATTGTTATCTCATTCTCAAGAATCGCATTGGAGTGTTGGACTTGCATAGAGTTAGGAATAATTGTCTTCTTCCTTGAATCAACCTTGCCAAATCTCAAATTCTCATAGGCCTAGTTTTTCTTTTCTTGTTGATATTGAGGTATAGGTTTAGACATACGATTAGAGGAAGATGACAAGTCAAGCAAGAGGAAATCCCTAAGATCCCCTAAATCCTCATCTTTTATTGTTTAATTCTCCGCTCAAAGATAAGGAGTGATGAAATAAGACTCATGTTCTTTGAACTCTCGCCAAATCCTTGTCCAAAAATACACAATAATAGCGATGAACAATGTTAGGATCGTCGGGAGAGAGAGAGAGAATTATTCCAGAGGAAGGACAGTGGGCCAAGGAAGGAGTTAGTTATTAGCATGAGGTGGCTAGTTAGTTAGGCATAACCGAATGTACCTAGGGAGGTTATAAAGGGAGGAAAGAAGAAGGGAGGGGATAGGCAGAATATTTGAGAGAAGATAGTGACAGAAGGACACCTTCTGAGGAGCAAATCTACTCTGGTTAGGGAGAAATACTATGTTTCTCTACGGTAGTGGTATACACACCATAGTATATTGTAATAGTATAGTAAAACTCTAGTATTCTAAGGCCAGTTTCCTAACAGTGATCCGACCTGCCAGATTCGAAGAGAGGGGAGGATCAGCTTTTGGAAGAAAAATTCAGAGCAACATACCTTGATGCCACCGAAGATGTCGGATAGAGTTGAGCTATTGGAATCTCATATAGCTAGTCTGGAAGCGGGGGTAGAAGATTTGCAAACATCCATGCGAATGGCCATGATGGAGATGCAACGAAACTTGCTGCTGGAGATGAGTAAAATGATGGGCAAACGACCAGAGGAGGGACAAGGTAGTGGCGCGGGAGACGGGGATCCTCAGCGTACTCACCAGCACGTTTAGTCGGAGCATTCTTTGGGTAATATGGAAGAGTACAAGATGTCGGTGAGAAAGGTAGACTTACCCATGTTCGATGGGTTTGATCCAATAGGATGGATCACTTGGGCAGAAATCTATTTCGAAGTTCATGCCACATCGGAAGAGGTGAAGGTCAAATTGGCTTTGTTAAGCATGGAAGGAGCTACCATTCATTGGTTCAACCTCCTTCGAGAGACTGAAGTGGAGCTCACATGGAGGAAGTTGAAACAAGCTTTAATCGACAGAAACGGTGGAAGGAGATTTGAGAACCCATTTGAGGAGCTCTCTAATTTGCAGCAAACGGGTACGGTGGAGGAATACATCGAGGCCTTCGAGTTCGTATCTTCTCAGGTAGGACGCTTACCCGAAGCACAGCTCATAGGGTACTTCATGATTGGGTTGCGCGATGAGATCCGACGAAGGGTGCGAACCTTCAGTCCAATCAATAGGGTTCAGATGATGAGAGTAGCAAGAGCTGTAGAGGAAGAGCTGTACGGGGATCAAAGGTGCTTTGAATCATCCAACCCATGACATCGCAACTGGCATCGCCGAGGAGAGATCGGGTTTAGCAGCCAGAGTCGAGGTCCTCTAATATTGTGGGTTATGAAGCGGATCGCGCAGAGGACGGGTCGATTCCAACCCAAAATGCGACAGGTCATAATTTTCAGCCCTGATCGCCGACTCGAGGCGTCGGTTCTTACCTCCCGACGCCGACTAGACCAGGGGAGGGGGACCGAAGACTATCCATTGAGAAAAATCGAGGCTTGCGACACCTTTCGTACCAAGAGCTGATGGATCGCAATGTCAAGGGGTTGTGCTTCCGATGTGGGGAGAAATTTCATCCCCTCCATCAATGTCCAGAACGACAACTCCGATTGTTAATATTAGATGACAACGAAACCGTGGATGACAATGGAGAAATAATTTCATTGGAAGCAGAAACTGATGAGGGGACCGATATGGCTATGGAATGCCGCACCATGGTTCCTCACTTCAGCCTTGAGGACAAGGCTGCTCTTCAAGGAGGCGGCAATGTTAGGATCTTCGAGAGAGGGAAAGAGAATTATTCTAGAAGATGAATAGTGGGCCAAGGAGGGAGTTTGTTATTCAGCTATGTGGCTAGTTAGTTACACACAACAAAATGTACCTAGAGAGGGCGGTTATAAAGAGGTAGGCATAGAAGGGAAAGGTAGGCAGAAAATTGAGAGAAGAACAGTGACAGAAGGAATCATACCTTCTGAGGAGCAAATTTACTCTGATTAGGGGAGAAATACTACATTTCTTTACGGTAGTGGTATACACACCTTAGTATATTGTAATAGTATAGTTAAACTCTAGTATTCTAAGGACAGGTTCTTAGCAATGTATATCCAATTAGTTAGCTTAATATCAGAAGTACAATTCCATTAGGAGCACAATTCCATCTTCCGTAGCATTTTAGTTACGTAAATAACACTTAGAATTCTTATTATAAATAGTCCAGGATAGTTTTGTTTTCGGTAGACAATTTGTTTAGGTATATCTTATTCTGGAGAGTTGTCTTTCTCGAAGTGGGCATTATCAATAAACTCTATCTTTTGCTCCTTTTTTTACTGGGTTCGTAACACTGGTATCAGAGAAGGTTGATTCCAATGGTAAACACACGAACCTCCGTACCCACCACCCAACCCATCGATTCATAAAACACTCACCCAGCTTCAACCAATCCCTCCAATGACCAAATCGCCACTCAACTCGCTACCATTGCATCCAAATTAGGAACAATTGACACTCTGGCAGCAAAAATAGCGACACTGGAAGCTAATAAAAAATCCACCAGTATCCCATCATCCTCTGTTCACAGACAAGGAAAGGAACACGTGAACCCCATTGAGGACCACGATCAACGCAATTCTCCAACCTTTGCCCATTCCTAATCAAATATGGGAGGATATTTCGCTTGATTTCATTACGGGACTACCCAAATCCCATCGTTATGATACAATCTTCGTGGTGGTAGATCGATTGAGCAAATATGCTCACTTTATCCCCCTCTCGCACCCTTTCACAGCAAAAATAGTAGCCGACAACTTTTGTCGAGAGATCGTAAGACTTCATGGCATACCAAAGTCCATCATTTCTAATCGCGATGTTGTGTTTCTCAGTCACCTTTGGCAGGAGTTGTTCAAATTGTGTCGAACAAAATTGAAAATGAGTACTAGTTACCATCCACAAACCGATGGCCAAATCGAAGTGATTAATAGATTTCTGGAAACTTATCTCCGTTGTTTTGCTCACGAACAACCATTGTCTTGGAGTACTTACTTGCCTTGGGCAGAATATTCATACAACACGGGGTATCACACGTCAGCCAAAACAACACCTTTTTCTGTGGTGTATGGACGACAACCACCTCCTCTCTATCCTTACATCTCAGGTGAGACTCTGATAGTAGATTTGGAACACAAACTGCTAGAACGTGATGACATGTTGCGAATCCTCAAAGCTAACTTAGTAAAAGCTCAGGCACAAATGAAGGCTCAGGCAGACTCTCATCGTCGCGATTTAAGCTTTCAAGAGGGAGACTATGTGTTTCTACGTCTTCAACCGTATCGTCAGAAGTCATTGGCAAAAAGAAAATTCGAGAAGCTTTCCCCTAGGTTTTTTGGGCCATACAAAATCATTCGAAAAATTAGAAAAGTAGCTTATGAAGTTGCACTACCTTCTAACTGTCGAGTACATCCGGTTTTTCATGTTTCTCTCTTAAGACGAGCACATGGTCAGCTACCCTCACCTCCCCCTCCACTACCAATGTCTCAAGAAGGTGAGCTCCTTTTATATCCAGCACAAGTTCTTTCACATCGTTGGGTACGTGAAGGTGGATTGCCTATATTAGAGTTGCTAATCGAATAGAAGGGCAAACCATTAGAGGAGGCTTCCTGGGAGAATTATGATTTACTTGCAGGCCAATTTCCATCTTTTCGCCTTGAGGACAAGTCGCATTTTGAGGGCGGAAGTACTAATACAACTCCACAATCTCTGAGAGTGTATGCACGAAGACATCGTAAAGCACGTGATACTGAGGAAAGTCTAGTATTAGATCAGTTTATGAATTTATTTGTGATGGATAACTTTGTGGATGAGTTGTTAGTGGAAGAATAGGACCCAAAGTTATATCCATTTAGTTAACTTAATATCAGGAGTACAATTCCATTAGGAGCACAATTCCATCTTCCGTAGTATTTTAGTTACGTAAATAACACTTAGAACTCTTATTATAAATAGTCCAGGATAGTTTTATTTTCGGCAGACAATTTGTTTAGGCATATCTTATTCTGGAGAGTTGTCCTTCTCGAAGTGGGCATTATCAATAAACTATATCTTTTGCTCCTCTTTTTACTTGGTTCGTAACAGGAGGATAAAGTTATGGGAAAAAGGCATATGGTTAAGGCGTTAGATAAGGAGATGAAGAGATCTGAGAACCCCTATGCTAAATCAACTGTAAGGAAGTGCTTCAAGTGTAGTCAACATGAATACACATCTAATGAGTGTCATTTGAGGAAGACGGTTGACTTTGTAGAGAGGGACAAAGATGACGAGGAAAACGCTTGCAAAGCAGATGGAGATGAGGATGATGAGTATGAAGTTGACAAGGGTTTGGCGTATGTGGTGAGGAAATTGATGATAGCACCTAAGCAAGAAGACCGAACCCAAAGGAATCAACTATTATGTACGAGATGTACCATTCGTGATAGGGTATTTGGGGCTATCATTGATAGTGGAAGCTGCAAGAACATTATTGGAAAGGGAGCAATGAAGAGGTTAGGATTACCGGTGGGAAAACATCCTAATCCTTATACCTTGGGGTGGATTAAAATTGTTGTAGACAAGATAGAAGTCAAAGAGAAGTGTAGAGTTCCATTCTCCATTGGCATGTATAAATATGAAATATATTGTGATGTTGTTGACATAGATGTTTTGCAAATTTTTTTTTAGGAGACCGTGGCAGTTTGATATGGATGCTCAGCACTCGGGAAGGAGCAACCAATATCAATTGGAGAAGGATGAGGTCAAGTACATGCTCCTACTGCTTAAAACCAAGACTTTAACCTCTGAGGGTAATGCTTTCTTGTCTATAGCCAAGAGGTTCGAAGTGGAGATCAACGAAACACAACAAGTACATGTGCAAGTGGTCAAATAGGTGTTGACGAGTGAGGCAAAGTTTCAAGTGGAGGAGTACCCAAAGATAATGCCACCCTACTACAAGAGTTCAAGGAGTTGATGCCAGATGATATCCAAGATGGGTTACCCCCTATAAGGGATATCTAACACTATATAAACCTCATTCCTGGATCTAATTTACCGAATTTGTCGCATTATCGAATGAATCCGAAGGAAAGTGAGATTTTAAAGGAAAAGGTAGAGGAGTTATTACAAAAGGGGCTTATACAAGAGAGTATGAGTCCTTGTGTAGTTCCGACATTATTGACTCTAAAGAAGGATGGAAGTTAGCGGATGTGTAATGACAATAGAGCCATTAACCGGATTACCGTGGGGTATAAATTTCCTATATTGCAGTTGGATAACATGTTGGATCACTTACATGGTGCGATGGTATTTTCAAATATTGATATGAAGAATGGGTATCACCAGATTCGCATAAGGCTAGGTGACAAATGGAAGACGACCTTTAAAACAAAAGTGGGCCTATATGAATAGTTGGTGATGCCTTTTAGGTTGTCCAATGCACCAAGCACTTTCCATGTTGATGAATCAGGTACTCAAGCCTTTTATTGGTAAATTTGTTTTAGTTTATTTCGATGATATCCTGATTTACAATCATTCGGAGGAGGAACACTTGTTATACCTACAACATGTGCTAAAGGCCTTAAGGGACAACCAATTATACATCAACCTTAAGAAGTGCAATTTCATGATAGATACGTTAGTATTCCTGTGGTATTTAATGTCTGCGAATTGGATAAAGGTGGATGAAGCAAAGGTTAAGACAATCAAAGATTTGCCAACATCGAGCAATGTGGGGGAACTGAGAAGTTTTCATGGTTTAGCGACCTTTTACCGAAGGTTTATAAAAAAATTTAGCACCATTGCGGCGCCTATGATACAGTGCCTAAAGAAAATTTCAGTGGGGAGAAGAAGCAGATAAAAGCTTTACCTTACTTAAAGAAAAGTTATGTACAGCGCCAGTACTAGCTTTACCAAATTTTAATAAGCTATTTGAGATTGACTACAATGCTAATGGAGTGTGAATAGGAGCTACTCTCACAAGAAAAAAGGCCAGTGGCATTCTTTAGCAAAAAACTTAGTGATGCCAGGAGAAAGTGGAGTACCTACGACAAAGAATTCTATTTGGTGGTGCGAGCACTCAAAAAATTAGGAGCACTACTTGGTTGCTAAGGAGTTTGTGTTATATTCAGATCACGAGACCTTAAAGTATTTGAATAACCAAAAGCGGATTAGTAGTGATATGCATGCGAGGTGGTGTCAACTTTTACAAAAAATTATGTTCAATTTAAAGCACAAGTTAGGAATACAAAACAAAGTCACGAATGCTTTGAGTAGGAAGGCATCCTTACTACTTACTCTCAGTAATGAAATTGTGGGCTTTGAGTAACTGTAAGATAATTATGAGCAAGATGATAACTTCACAAAGGTTTGGGACAAGGTTTCTCATAGCTTGCCTATTGACGGATTTTATATCAACGATGGGTACTTGATGTATGACAACCAGTTGTGTTTGCCTAGAACATCTTTAAGAGAGAAGGTAATTTGAGACTTGCATGCAGGGAGACTAGTAGGTCACTTAGGACGTGATAAAACATTGGCGGCAGTAAAAGAGCACTTTTATTGGCCTCAGTTAAGAAGGGATGTGTCCAGATTTATAGAAAGATATTACATATGCCAAATAGCAAAGGGACACTCTAAGAATACTGGATTTTATATGCTGCTACCCATACCAGAGAATATATAGGAAAACTTATCTATGGATTTTGTGTTGGGACTACCTCGTACTTAAAGAGGGGTAAATTCAGTATTTGTTGTAGTTGACAGATTTTATACTATGGCTCACTTTATCCCTTGTAAGAAGACCTCCGATGCAGTCAACGTTGCTCGATTGTTTTTTAAAGAAGTGATTTGACTACATGGAGTACCCAAGACCATTACTTCGGATTGTGATAGTAAGTTCCTCATTTACTTTTGGAGTTCCTTATGGAAGTTATTCGATTCTTCTTTAAATTTTAGTAGCACAACCCATCCACAAATTGATGAGCAAACGGAGGCTGTCAATCTGACACTAGGAAACTTAATTCGTAGTATTGTGGGGACAAGCCAAAACAATGGGACTTGGCACAACCTCAAGCAAATTTCACATATAATAATGTCATCCATAGTGCGACAAG
>JAOTAZ010000220.1:23068783-23082122 GCA_025629785.1 Erythroxylum oxycarpum | reverse complement strand
AATACTGCCCCTCATTTAATGCAGCGCAATAATCCATTTTAGCCTCAATCATTCAGAAATTCCTAATAAGTCACATCAAAATTTCTGCCTTGCCAGACGGTCCGCTAACACCTCCATATTTTAACTTTTAAAATTTTGTCCTCTAACTTCAATCAAACATTTTCTCCCTTAAAACTCAACTACCTTCTTCTTTTGCCGTCTTCTTGTTTAACCTAAATACATCAGATCCTCTATTCTAGAAAGATAAAAACAGTTAAATTACGTCTTCTATTTCAGCAAACAAAGAACAACCCTTCATATTAGTGAGCCATTCTTTTGTCCATTACTTTTTTTCCAATTTTTTATATTTAGAATTTCAAATAATCCGTTTTTTATCTCCTGCTGATTACATTTTTCCCAATTTTATTAACTATCCCCTTAAAATGTTTTCCTAGTCTTATTATTCTGACTACATTTACACTCCAATTTTTTAAGGTTCCCTGCTCATTCTCTAGTGCATTTTTCCACAGCTAAGGTATAATCATAATTATTTTTTCTCAATTGTTCCTGACTCACATCACATATTTCGATATATTTTTAACCAAATTAGAAAATATAGAACACTTTTTTGCATGTATATGTATCAGAACAAAAAATATGAAGTGGTCAATAGAGTTATGAAATAATTTTGACATTTATAGACTAATTTGTTTATTTTAATGACATATATGAATTCCAACTATTTTGAGCGCAAAAGATATTTGAAGAATGCCATAAAAGAGACAAATAATCCTCAAAATGAGCTAGATGATATGCACGGAATAAAAAAGCACATAATAGTTTACATGCTCTTTGCTATGTCGAGATGTATCAAAATAATTGAATGATAAAGATGACCAACAATCACAAACAAGTAGTCTTCCAAAGTATAAAATTTTATAAGTGACAAATTAAAAAGCTTATAAAATAAGCTTTCTTATATTACAAATGTAAGTACTAGACATATAATTAAAAAAAAAATCCGTTTTAATTTTAATTAAATTTATTAGACATTTTTACTGCGGTTACGTAGATTTACTCTGTTAGTCCTTAATAATAAGCGTGGACCAGCTAAGGGCGTGTATAGGTCTAGCGTAAGCCAACGTCAACAGCAGATAT
This sequence comes from Erythroxylum oxycarpum, assembly GCA_025629785.1. Taxonomy (NCBI): domain Eukaryota; kingdom Viridiplantae; phylum Streptophyta; class Magnoliopsida; order Malpighiales; family Erythroxylaceae; genus Erythroxylum; species Erythroxylum oxycarpum. The sequence continues at coordinate 23,080,985 of JAOTAZ010000220.1, read as the reverse complement.
GAGCTTAAACCCTTCCGCCACCTAAACCCTTCTGCGGTAACCCATTTACTGCTTAAGACTATATGATCGTCGGTAATGGCGATTCTTGTTAGAAGATTAGAAGCCCTTCGAGCTCTGAAGGCAACTTTTGTGGCTCGCAACTCTTCGTTCCTGTGAGTACTAAATCTATCTCTTTATTGGGCTGTTTAGTTTTTCCGTTAAATTTCCTGTTTTGAATGTAAAGCATCAAACGTTTGTTTATGGACGACTTAAGTTTGTATGTTAAGAATATTTTTGGTTGCTGCAGTCAGATTTCAAGAGCTTCAATTTGGACTATAACGTTATCGTCTTTTGATCAGTTGAGAATTAATGCGAAACATTTCTAGTTGTTTTGTAAAAAGCCAAACATGACTGAGTACAAATAACGAATTGCCAATATAATAAAAATCTTAATTCCTGCCAAAAGAACATAATATTTTGTATTATTCTGTCACCATTTGACTAGCTACTTATTTTGAAAGTCGTTTAGATTAAAAGTTCCCTCTTTCTCTACTTCAGGTTTGACAGCTCAAGAAGCTTACTTCATACTTTTTCAAATGGTAAATTGTTTATTGGAGCATTTATTAGTTTGGCCTTTAGTATTATAGTCAGGTTTTATTTTAATATTCAATATTTAACTGAGAACATTTTGTTGTCAAAAAGTATGCTCATTTCTATGTCAATAGGGCTTGAACTTGACTCCCAGGAATCTTCATCTTGCTTATGTAAGAAACAGCATTTTTTTCCTTGGACTCATGGCCATACAATGACCCTTCGTTCTACAATGGTAAATCTTGGAACAACTGGCCTTCCATTCATGATTACATCCATCCATTAGTTTGGTAGTTTGGTGTCATGGTTCAAATTTGAATTATTTCGCGCTCTTCTTCAATTTCTTAAAATGTTTACGTTTCAAAATCAGGCCATTGAGTTGTCAATTTACTTCAATAACAAGAGGTTGGTGACAACTCATACAAAAGCCCCACCACAAGCACGGATCATGGTATGCTACCTTTACCCCTCTGTTACTTTGTACTTTACTGTTTGAATAGAATAAGCTTCTTTACTTTTTGGTTATTGATGTTGATAATGAAAGTAATAGTGCATTGTGTGGTTGAAGCATGGGACAAGGGCAGAGAATTGATGAGCCTTATAATTTTTGTTTGCAATGAAGATTAGCAGATCACAAGTTATACCTTTCATATATTCTTTCTGAATCCAAGGACGATTTGTGATTCCTAAGAATAAACTTACAGATCTAGAGGGGAAAGAAAGACTTACTAGGCGTTTGGTTTGAGCACGGGGTTAGCTATGGATATGGGTATAATAGTAGAAGGGGATGAGGATAGGTATGAAAAATAAAAAAATGATGTTTGGTTTGTAACTTGGGTTTCTGTATTAATACCAATAATGTTGTTCTTGAAAGCCATTAAGAGCTTTACAAAACAAATAAACAAACACCAACGTAGAAGACGATTTGCTATGTGTTTTTTCTTTTTATAAAAGAGTTAAAACCATATACGAAAAATCAAATTAAATCACAAAACAATTATAAGGGAAAAAAAAGGAACAAATTAGTTTTATGATTCTCGTTCAATCTATAACCATATGCACTTTCATATCATCAAACCATATAGCAGATTGGTTATTCTCTTGATTAAATCATAAAACAAGAATATATAAGAAAAAAAGGAGCAAAAGCTCCATTTACAATGAGATGAAATCAGGTTTTATCCAGTTCATTTAACATCAAATCAAAACGAGGGATTTCAGAAAATATACCTGGAGGTGTAGAACAAAAAATTCCTTCGTTGATGAGACGCAATAAGGCAAGATGAGAGATCGTAAGAAATTGAGAGGCGATAAGGAAATAAAGAGTATGGTAGGGCAAAGGCTGGGGATAGAAGAGTAAAAAATAAACGTGATAAAAACTAAGATTGGAATGAAAACTCGATACCCACCCCCCTTGGTGGGTTTAGTAGATTTCCAAATTTAATGGGATAAATCCATTCCTCTGGATTTGAAAACCCCAAAGCAAACACTGTTTTTTACAATTATTCCATTCATTCGTTCCCAGACTCTCAAACCAAACGCCTCCTTAGTCATAGGAGTTTAGTTTTGTAGTTCTTATATAAATCAACTCCAGGTATAATGTTCTTTCGCTTATGACAGTTTCCACACCCTGAGTGTATTCCCCCTTTTTTTGAAAATCTTTAATTCAAAGAGCTTAAGCATATATGGTATGTCCACTATAAAACATGTGGGAAAGAATTTTCATATATTGAATAGGAAGTCTACAACCATATATAGGACATTACAAGTAGGAATTTAAATCTAGAAAGTTATCTAAAGCTATTTAATGTAATCCCTTAATTTAAGGGATTTTAAACTTATTCTATCTTATCTATTTACAGCCTATTTATATCTTAGTATAATCTATTTACAATTGTTTACTATCTCAACACTCCTCCTCAAGTTGAGGAATATATGTCTTCCATTCCCAGCTTGTATACAAGATCATGAAAACTTGAACTGTTTAGCTCCTTTGTTAAAATATCAGCTACTTGATATTCTGATGGAAAATAGGACATACACACTAACCCTTCTTCCAATTTTTCTTTAACGAAATGTCTATCAATCTCCATATGCTTTGTCCTATCGTGTTCTATAGGATTATGAGCAATATTGATGGCTGACTTATTGTCACAATAGAGCTTCATAGTGTCGTCCCATTTGACTCTCAAATCATCTAGAATAATCTTCAGTTAGAGTAGTTCACACAATCCTTTCTAAATTTTGATTCTGCAGATGACCTTGCCACCACATTCGGCTTCTTGCTCCTCCACGGTACCATATTTCCTCCAAGAAACGTACAGTACCCTGTAGTTGATATTCTATCTACTATGGAACCTGCATAGTCAGCATCAGTATAAGCTTCTAGAGCAAGAGGACTATTTTTCTTGAACAAAATTCCTTTTCCCGGATTGCCTTTTAAGTAATGTAGCACCCCATAAGCAGCTTGAAGATGAGGCTCTCTTGGATCATGCATGAATTGATTGATTATACTTGTCGAATATGCTATGTCTGGCCGAGTGTGAGCAAGATATATCAGTCTACCACCAGTCTTTGATATATCCTTTTATCAACAACTGGTTCTTCTTTAGCTTCTCCCAACTTGTGGTTTGGATCCATTAGTGTAAAGACTGAGTTACATGCAATCTTCCCTGTTTCTACCAACAAGTCAATCACATACTTCCGTTGAGATATAAAAATCTCTTGTGTGGAATATGCTACCTCAATATTGAGGAAGTACCTTAGTTTTCCAAGTTCTTTTATCTCAAACTCTTTTACTAGTCTCTGCTTCAATTCATGCTTCTCTTTCTCATCATTTCTAGTCATTATGATGTCATCCACATAGACTAAAAGTGCAATAACTCCCCCTGCAGCCGAATGTTTCATGAAAAGAGTGCGATCACCTTAGATTTGTTTATACCCAGACTCCCTTATGACTTTTTCAAATCTCCCAAACTAAGCTCTAGGAGATTGTTTTAACCCATAAAGGGCCTTCCTCAGCTTTCAAACTTTGTTACCCGTGTCTCCCTCAAATCCTGGTGGGATGTTCATATAGATTTCTTCATCTAAGTCTCCATGGAGAAATACATTCTGAACATCGTATTGTAGGAGCTGCCAATTAAACTGGGTAGCCAATGATAACAGAATTCTCACAGTGTTCATCTTTGTAACTAGGGCAAAAGTCTCTTGATAATCAATACCATAGGTTTGAGTGTACCCTTTATATCTCTCAAGAGATCCATCAACCTTATATTTGGGTGTGAAAATCCACTTACAGTCAACACTGTTTTTCCCTTCGATTTATCAACAATCTCCCATGTTCTATTCTTTTCCAATGCATTCATCTCCTTGCTCATAGCATCCCTCCATCCCCTTTTTGACAATGCCTTAGAAACGGTGTTAGGGATAGTAATGGTATTAAACTATGATGAAGTTTTGGTAGGTTGGTGACAGATGCTTAAAAGAAACATAGTGAGATAAAGGATAAAGTGGTCGTTTAGTGCATTCTCTAGTTCCTTCCCTGACAGCAATAGATTCAAAAAATTGTGTGTAAAGGTGAAGGCTACTCACCTTTCTGTCCCAAAGAAATTACATTCTAGATTTACTAACTGAGCTTGGAAAATTGGGAGTTAAGCCATGCAGTACTCCAGTGACTCCGAATCTACAACTCTCTAAAGGAGACTTGTTTGAAGATCCCAAGAAATATAGAAGATTAGTTGGAAAACTAAATTATCTAATGATGACTCGGCTTGATATTGCATATCCACTCAGCATTGTAAGTGTGGGCTATCCTAAGAGCAGATCCTATGTTACCTAAAGGGAGCCCCTGGTCTAGAGAGCTCCTGGTCTAGGGATACTATACAACAATCATTGGTACACTTGTATCAAATGTTTTTCGGATGTTGATTGGGCCAGTTCCAAAGTTGACAGAAAGTGCACAACTGGATATTGCGTGTTTGTTGGAGGGAATTTAGTCTAATGGAAAAGCAAGAAGCAAAATGTTGTGTCTAGATCAGTGCAGAATCTGAATATCAAGCAATGGCACAAGCCACGAGTGAGATCATGTGGCTGTACCAACTTCTTTCTGAAATTAGCCTTAAAGTCTCAAAACTAGCTTCCCTTTGGTGTGATAATCAAGCTGCTCTCCATATTGCATCTAATCCTGTATTTCATGAACCAACTAAACACATAGAGATTGATTGCCACTTTGTTCAAGAAAAGATCCAACAAAACTTAATCTTTACAGGATATGTCAAGATCGAAGAACAACTTGGAGATATTTTTACAAAAGCTTTGAATGGAGTTCGGGTCAACTATATTTGTAACAAGTTGGGCACGATTAATATCTATGCTTCAACTTGAGGGGGAGTGTTATAGATTACACTTGAGGGGGAGTGTTATAGATTACATTCTTAATTCTAGAGATTATGATTCTATTGTATGATTCTAGGAATAATCCTAATTATGTATAGCTTGATTACAAGGATTGTATTCTATATTAGGCTAACAACTTTCTGTATATAAAGCACTACTTTGTACATTCTCAATATATAATAAAATTATTTCTTTCAAGTTTACACTAACATAATCTAAATTTCAACCCTTGTTGTCTTTGCTATCAACTTAGTTCCTATCCTCCATCCTACCAAATTAAGGCTTGTGGTTGACTATTCTTTTTCTCTTTTATTTCTTCTATAGACTTTAAACTCTTTTGCATCAATTCTCCGTAGCGTGTTTGAAGTTGTCCTCGACGTAAAATGTTACAAATATTGATCACATAAGTTTGATGTTATTTTTTGAACTAGTTCTTTAAGCACCATGTGATCGAAAGTCATTAATGTCCAATCTTTCCATAATTCTTAATGGTATTTCATCTTGTTCTTAGTCGTTGAATATTCTTCTATATGCTCTTCACCTACGTGTTGCCATTATGAATCAAAGTTTTTGTACCAAATTGATGTAGAACAAATAGAAGAATTATTAACTAGTAGCTAAAAATCACAAAATTAAAAAATATGGCTGATATTAGGCCACTGGAATATCATGTTTCATGGTTGAATTTTGGCTAGGAATGTTGAAATTTCACATTATGTATAGCTGGCATCTTAAGGTTTGATTTTTGGAAATTTAGGCTTAGGATTTCAGGATTTAATATGCTAGAATTTTGGTTGCTGGAATTTTGTGGTGAACACAAAGAATAGAAGGTAAGAAACCAAGAATCACTCCTAGGGTCTAAGAATTACTCTTAGAAGAAAGCATCACACCTTCTAGTTGAAAACTCAAGTTTGTAGAAAAATTTCAGATTGCTTATTCTTGATGAAGAGTTGAATACACACATATATATAGTTCTTAGAACCCTTATTCTAGTAAGAAAGGTTTCTTAGCAAATTTAAATCATATTGTAATAAAAATTCTGTAACTCTTAAATAACTAGGATAACATATATAAAATAGAACAACGTATTTAACTTACTATTGCTTCCTATCTAATAAGGAATCTTAACATAATCTAAATTTCAGCCCTTATCATTTGTTGTCAACTCAATTCTCAATCATCATCCCACCAAGTTTAGGCTTTTGGTTGACTGATTTTTTCTCTTTTATTGCTTCTATATACTTTTAAGTTCTTTTGAATCATAAGGTCTTCTGTATGTCAGGTCTCAAACTACTTTATACCGTGATTTTTTCCATTTGTAGTTTAGAAGGTAGAATGGTTTTTTATTATAATCAATTTTCCATACTTTTCCATCTGGGCCTATTTTCATCTTCCTAAGTTTTCAAGTTCACAATTAGCTAAGAAATGATGCTCCAAATATTTTTAAGACTTCGTTATTCTTGGCCAAGCAAGTTCTGATTAACTTTTCTAATTCTTACCTTTTTATATAACAATTGCAGACACTCTCTTCCTATGTCTTCATAGCTGCTAACGTCATCCTCCATTCATCTAAAGTACTTCAATCCATACACATGGAAGCACTAATGCCTTCTATAGTTCCTTTGTTGACTTCACATCATCACAGCTTGCGTGGTTTTACTCAGGTACTCATTACAATGGCACACTTCTCATCGTCCATGTGTGTTTTGCATTTGAACTGTATGGAGTTTTACGTTGGTACAACCTTTTGCAGTTGTTGGTATTCCATGTTCTCTGTAAGTTCTTCTCTTCTATTGGCTATGGAGCCTCTGAAGCCATATCTTTGGAGAAAAGGTGTTTTGAAAAATTAAAATCATACCTTGCAGAGAACCCGGATTGTAAGCGGTATGAGTTTTAAATGAACTTCAGTTGTGAAATTAGTGGTAGATGTGTAGTAAACTAATAATTTGGAGTGGTTATGATATTTTATTGCTTTCATTTTATGCATAAGTTCTTTTGAAGCTTTCTTCTATTTTTCATTCAAATGCCATGCAAAACATGTAAATTCTCTGTAGTATGCTTGAAACTTATTTTAAGAGGTGCATTGTTTGTCATCTTCATTGTTGTAAATTACTATGGGAAATTAAGTTGGTGTTTATGCTGAAAATCTCAACACTGTATTCTTTTAGAAGAAAAACAAAAACGGCATTTTCACATTTGTTATTCTTCCTCTTCTCACATGCTTTTTCTTTTTCATTGAATTAGGATTCCCCTTCTTCTCTTGTTATATTACTATCACAAGTCATATATATTTTGTGTGGTTCTTCGATATAGTTCTGATTCTTTATATCTTATAACAGCTTACGTGCATCAATGGAAGGCTATCTTGATGCTTATAATCCCATCTTATCTAGTACCCCAGCTGGAATTTTTGTCAACAGGGTTGAGGTAAGTCAGCTAGACAATATTTATTGTTTTTCTTTCAACTACTTATGTTAAATTTAATCAATATAATTGAGTAATATTACTATGTAACTCAGTTTTCATCAATTAGTTTAGATTTGCCATTTTTTTCTTTTTATATTTCAGGCTTCTGAATTGTTTCTTTTTGTTGTAATGAAGGAATTGGAGTTTGAATGTGTTCCAAAGTCCCTGATGGAGGAAGTGCTGAATTTTCTAAATGTGAGTGCGGTTTCACTTCTTATGCTCTTGCATGCATGGCTGGTACCTTAATTTAACTATTGCAGGATGTCAGAGAAGATCTGAGAACTTCAATGGCAGAGGACATTTTGACTATCAAAAATGAGAACTTGAAAATCGATGACAATTCTAACTACAGAGGAGAATTGTCTAATGGCAGTATGCTTAGTGAAACTTCATATGATTTTCAGAAGAAAGTTACTCTCTCTAAACATGAGAAACGAGACAATAATTTCAGTTGCCTTTTGGGATGTTATGGAACACATGACCTACTTTTGGGTACGTATACCATGAGTAGTTGATGTGAGTTAATTGCATTTTAATTTGTTGTGCATTATTTCGTTGTTGTTTTCTTAAGAAATGTCAAGGCATGAAAAGATTTAACTCTGAATGAAGTTTAAATTAACGAACGAAAGAGAAACTTTTTCACTATGGGACTCAAAGTAGATTGATGAGTCACATGTAAGGATCATATTATAGAACAAATGCTCAATTGCTAATATTGGATTCTGGTGATATATTCTGTCTATCCATTGCCAAGCCCCAAGCTAGATGTTTTTCAGTCGTTTTAAGACATATTGTTGGTGGTTGCCACACCTTTTTAAGTTATTAATAGATCCAAATAGTGCTCTGACTGTTCAGTGTTACATAGTGATCCTTTTTCAAAGAGAATAAATTGAAACAAACTTTTCAAGAGAAGATTTTGAATATCCTAGGACTATTTGGGGTAGGTGCCCATCATGTGTTGTGGATGTAACTGTCTTGTTATTGTTGGAAAAGAAATCTACTACCTTCTCTGTCCCAGTAAAATGTTGGTAGTGAAACGATATTGAATCCCTAGCTTCAAAATTCTGCATGGCGTTCTGCTTGTGATATCTCTATTCCTGGATGATCTAAATTGAGTAAGTCTATCATACAGATTGGACTGCAACAGACTTGGCTAACCTGATGGAAGCAGAGTTTAAAATAATTCCCCACCCTATCAGCTATTAGATTTTTTTTTTTTGTTAAATCAGTAAGAGAATGAAATTAAAAAAAGAAAGTATGTACAGGCTTGAGAGATTAAGAACTCTCAAAACAACAAAGTAGATAACAAGTCCCCTGGACTAAAGAAAACGCCAAAAAGGAAAGGATCTAAAAAGTCTGGACATCAAGCTTCTTGGTTGGAGCCAAGCTGCTCAAAGCCCCAAAGTCCTGAATGAAACAAACAACAGGAACAAGTAGCAAAGGGATAACATGGTTTGGTCATCAGCTATTAGATTTTACATTGTCCCTTTTTGATACCTGCTTTGAAGCCAACGTAAAGATTGTTTACACATTTCTGCTTGATTGTCCAGTTGTTTAACTCACCAAAGATAAATTGTGTGGACAATTTCCCATGCGAGAATTTATCTTATGTATATGGATATGCTCTATGTTCTTCAAGAAGTGCTTTATATTTGCTCGCAATAAGCTGTATGTTGACAATACATGGTTCCTTAAGCTGTGCAGCTTTGTGTTTGTTTTCTGTTTGTTTCAATACGAAATGTAGAAAAGGAAAAGGAAGATGAGCTTCTTGATCAGTCAATTCAGACTAGAAGTTTGATGATGGAAAAGTTACGAGCAAGTCGGCAACCGGTTATCATTGTAGCTTCATTCCTTGATCGAATACCTAACCTTGCTGGATTGGCACGGACATGTGAGGTATGCTATGTAGATGCTCTTCATATTAGCCGTCAATAGGTGCTGATTCTTGTTTTCTTGTTTAAAGGGTTTTATCTTATGGGTACATTCTCATTTTCTTCTCCAGGTTTTTAGAACTTCAGGATTAGCCATTGCAGATGCAAGGATACTGCATGACAAACAATTCCAACTCATCAGGTTGTATTAATCATTCCGTCATCTTTGTCTCTCTTAATTATATATGATTCCGTGTTTAGACCCTGCGTAATTTTGGCACAGCGTGAAAAATTCCAAAGCCACTGATACTACCACTGCCTCCTCCAACTTTCTGTACTGGCTTTCGTGCATCCATGATAATGCATTAGAGAATAGTTCGGTCTAGTTTATATCAACCATTCAGCCGTTCAGCTACTCACATACTAAAGTTTCATGAAAATTTGGTTTTTGAATTTTGTGACAATTCATTCCTGCTTGGAGAAGCTAAAAATAAGATACACATATGGAAGTTAAATCTGGTTTTGTTTCTTTTACGTTCTCTTTAGTTGATATGATTGATTTTGTAGTCCACCACCTTTGATTTTGAATATGCTACTGAGTTCTGAGAGTCTGAGAATTCAGAGCTAATTTTATTATATGCATTGATGTTTTTTCCTCATTGCTTACTTTTGTCATTTATTTTATGTCTGTTTGCTTATTGTCTGATATTAAGTTATATGATAAATTCGTTTTGTTGTTTCCTCAGTTTTTAATTTGCATTTCATTTCCAGTGTAACTGCTGAGAAATGGGTTCCTATATTAGAAGTTCCAGTTAACAGTGTGAAGCATTTCCTGGAAAAAAAGAAACGAGAGGGCTTCTCTATACTAGGGTTAGAGCAAACTGCAAACAGTGTACCTCTTGACAAGTATGCCTACCCAAAAAAGACAGTAAGTCGTATTTAAACTTACCTTTCTGCAATAATTAGTTACAGTGGAAAAAATCCACACGTGCGCTCTATGCTCGTGGGAAAAGCAGCTATTAGAAGCTATCTACGATCAAAATCTGAAGTTATTTTGCCGTCATTCCAAGCTTCTGATATAAGTTATTAGTTTCTGATTCTGAAATTGGTTTCACCAGAAATTGTTTTTGTTTTTTCGCTTGAACAGGTCCTAGTACTTGGACGTGAAAAGGAGGGTATTCCTGTGGACATAATACACATACTGGATGCTTGTATTGAGATTCCACAATTGGGAGTGGTTAGGTCCCTCAATGCTCATGTGAGTGGCGCCATTGCACTGTGGGAATACACAAGACAGCAAAGATCTCAATAGCTCTTTAATTCAACACCAAGTTGTGTAACATTACACTGAGTGCACACAAGAGGTCCACAAGTGCGTGCGGACTCCAAGGCTAATCTTTGGTTCTACTTATTATATGTTTCATGTTTTAATCTCTTATGGAGTTCACGTGTTGCATGCTTATCTTTTAGATTATCATTTGAATTTTAACTTCTAAATATCACAATGATGTCCTCTGCTTACATGCATAACATATCTGTTTCTTGAATTTTGCGATTAATTTTCTTTTTTTAGTTTACATCCATTTTATAATTGATAAGAATTATTAGACTTTTTAATATGGGTAGAGTGTAGAGTCCACTAATAATAATTGGGCTTGAGTCAACAATTGTCAAAATGATTAGAATTAGTCATTTAGATAGTTGACCTTTACTATTTATAAACCCTTTAATATTTTTATATTTAGTCAATATGGGATATTCTAACACTCTCCCTCAAGTATAACTAGGACTAGACATTCAATTGTCACTTGAAATAAATGTAGCGATAATTGAATCGGATCGTTGGAGCTAGACATTCAGAAAGACAATCAAGAAATTAATAATTTGGACTAAATTGGCTCTAATATTATATTATAATTTTTAATATGAGTAAGCTGTGGAATTCATTAAGAAGAATTGGGCTTAAGTAAATCATTGTTAAAATGATTACTCTATTTTTATTGTTTATAAATTCTTTAATATTTTTATATTTACTCAATATGAGATACTCTAATAAGGATGAACTCTGAACTCTTGGATGAGGATGATTGCATGTCTGTAGAATTCTCTAGCTTCTTTCTAAAGTCTTTTATCTGAATGCCTTAATTGAATCTGATTTATCATTATCCTCCCTCGGTTAAAGCCTTGACTCTAAATTTTAGTTACTTTTTTGGGTTAATGGTATTAAGAGGACGGTCTTCCTATTGGATCAATTTTTAATTCCTTTTTTTAAGAGTGGAATTAGACCTTCTCCCAAGCATCCTTGGTCAAGCTCTTTCTCAAGCCAATTCCACCATCTTATTGCTTATTCGTCAATCTCCTGATTGATTTCTTCCTCATACTTAAGACACGATTGTTTCTTCAGTCAATAGTTCACCGACTAATCTCTTCTACAATCCATCACTCTTATCCATCAACTTGAAATCAGGTCCAGCTCTCCTAACCTTGTTTCGGCCTCTCTCGTTCCAAAATATGGCTCCTATAAACAAGTCAGGTGGTTGGGGATAGTGACTTTCGTCTTGTTTGGTTGGATGTTAATTAATTAAATGGAATGTAATTAAATAAAAGGGAATGAAATGGTTTATAATGTAATGAAAAGTTGTTTGGGAATGATTGAAGGGTTTATAATATAATGTAGTAAAATATTGTTTGGAAGATAAATGGAATGGAATGTAATGTATAATAAATGACTTATATCTTTTATATTAAAATGATTGTTGCATGAGGTTTATTATTTTATTATTCATTATATAAATATATTAATATTAATTATTTAATATATTTTATTTTATTTTATGTGATTTATGTTAAAAATAATTTATTTATATAAAAATATATACAAACAATTAAAGAATACTTTT
>JAOTAZ010000220.1:23057602-23068683 GCA_025629785.1 Erythroxylum oxycarpum | reverse complement strand
AAAATTTATTATATTAAATATTACTATATTCTATTTAATATATTAATATTATAATTTGATCAGAGTTGATATTAAGAAGAATTATTGAGGATATATTAGGTAGTATGTATTTATTAGTTTACGTTTCATCCTAAATTCTCCGAAGTGAAGGTTTCTTATTTTTACTGTTTAAGATAGAATGGAACGTAACATGAAACCCTCCGCTTCTATCTCAGTCTATTATATTTAATTATATTATGAAACCTTCAAATAAACAATAAAATGTAACGTGTTATGTTCCATCTCATCCTATTATTAACCTTCAAATTAAACAGAATGGCTAGTATTCTTGGCTCTAATCCTAAGCGAAACTATCATAGTTGCACAACCTATTGAGGTGTTTCAAGCAAACACGCGTGCGGAGGGGAGACTAACACTAGCCTTTCTAGTGGTACAAAAATGGGCACTAATAAGCTGGAGGAAACGTGGATTTGAAAAGGTGCTCATAAATAAAAATGATTATTTCTTTTTCACATTCGTAAATGAGACTTAAATTGTGGAATATGACGTACAAGGGAAGCTTTTTATTTCTCTTGAAACGGAGATAAGTATGGAAAGGAAGATAGACGTTGAAGCATTCTTATTTGGATTAAATTTCATAATATTCTTCTACAATATTGGTCCATAATTGATTTTATAGTTACTTTACCTATTTAATTGGCAAACCTCTACACGAACAAATGCATCAATGACAGTAGATGGTTCCGAGTATACCTTGTTTGAATAGTTACAACTTTTTATATCTGTTAGCTTTTAGCTCCTCTTTGAATAGTTACAGCACTTTAACACATATGAAAAGTCTTGTGGCCTTGGATCTCTCTGAAGTCTTACCACACCTCTTATCGAAGCCCTCGTTAAATCGTTCTTCCTTTGTAAAATAATTATTAAAGCCAAGTGGACACTTCCTCCTATTTTTTAGGAATATGTTTTTGACAAAAATTGAAGAATGATTCGAAAATATAGGGCTATTTCTAGAGACTTAATGGAGTTGGGTGTCATGTAATAGTAAAGTAAAATAAAGGAATCTTTCCGCCAAAATTATAGAACTGTGAAGCAATTTCAGGTGGGGTCATTGAATTCATATCATGTGATGGGAGTTGTCAGAGATAGTTGAGTGGTTGATAGCTCCGGTCATAGTTATAGTTTTCCCTACAATGGTCCGAGACAAGGTGGTACTTGTGATCTTTCACCTTAGGATGCATTTTATTTGGCAAAAGATCTCGACTAAAACATTTTTCAAATACAAACGTTGCACTTTGTGAACTCTTTTAGATTCTTGATTTACTATAATAACGCTATGCAATTTCTTTCTCAATTGCCATTTGGAGCTTTATTTATTTACTTTAAGAGAAAAAACTTGCTTGGAACTTCGTATCAATAACTTCAATATTTTCCAAACATTCCTTGAAGTCATTAGAAAAGTTCCTCATGCATACCTGCCCCTTAACTTTTAACCTATGAAGAACACTATTAAAATCCCTTAATAAAATCCAAAGGCCTTGAATAGTTAAGGAGATACTACCTATCTTATCCCATAACATTTTTCTTTTCAAATGAGAAATTTGATCCATACACAAAAGTAACTAATACCTTAGTATCCTCCTAAATAAACAAAATAAAATATGCATTAGTTGATCAATAGACTCTAGAGTGTTAATTCTTAGTCTTCTCAAGTCAAAAGCTATTCTTTTGAAAAAAAAATCATAAGTTGCGTATAATTCATGTAGTAGCTATAAAGTACATGGGTTTAGGCTTAAACCATTTTACAAAATAGATAGTCGATTAGGTCATAAATATTAGGTAAAATCCTTATTTCCTAATTTGAGCTCATAAATAGACATATGTCCACTTTGCATTTTACATGGGGAGCAACTTAATACACATTGAGGTACTCTTAGCATTTTGCTCGATCTACCCATAATATCGATTGCTAGATTGGTTTTTGTTACGATGTCAAAAGCTATTATTATTTATCTATAGTGGTGTTGCCAGTAATTTTTAAAAAAGGATCATTGACTTTCCAGAATCTTCAATTTTGTACAATCTCCATATTAAGCTTGGTTTCTAGCATTCTTATAATCACTAATTTGACTTCAGTTACCAAATCTTTTAGAGATAGTTACTTCTTGGGGCTATTAATACCCCTAATGTTCCAAGACATTAAGAGTTGTTTTTGACTTGGATACCTTTTATCTACTCTTCCCCATTGACTTCCTTCTTGTATCACTTTTAAATTCATCTTGACTTGGCTACTTCTTAGGGCTATTAATACCCCTAATGTTCCAAGACATTGAGAGTTGTTTTTGACTTGGATACCTTTTATCTACTCTTCCCCATTGACTTCCTTCTTGTATCACTTTTAAATTCATATTGACTTGGCTTTATAGCTTCTTCACTTGAGGCAACATTATATGGATCATATTGATTTGGTTGTTGAAGTACTTCTATATAGTTTGCTTTACTATTCTTCATCTTATTGATAGTGTTTTCAATAGTTTTTTCTATAACTTCATTCGTTAAAACTTTTTGCCTTATTGTCTTCCTTTTCTTTTTGTTTTAGAGCCTCCATTCCCTCACGTCCTCTTATTATTATCCATATACTCTTAATATACTCTCAATATGGACAAACATTATATTGAGATTCCTAACCCAATTGTGGTAGCATGTCGTAACACTACAACAAAAATAACTAAACTTAAAATTATAGCCACTAGTAAGTCTAGGTCAATCCCACAGATATTAAATTAAATCAATTTTTTAAATTATATTTATATGTAAACAATTAAACATAATAAAAGTGAAATTTGATGAATGATTTTGAGCTCAGGTTCTTGGTTTAATCTTAGCCTACACACAAATAAAAATACTTCATTGCATTGCTATTTTCACACCTCTTAGAAACTATTAATAGTAGATTAACAATAGGCTCTGTTAACCTCACTCCTCCCTTTGATTAAACTTTTTAACTATACCTAGAACAAGCTCTCTAGATTTAGTCAAATAGCAGCATTATAAATAAGGAAAACAAATCAATTTAGGCAACAATTACATAAGCTCGAGTTACTTAACCTACATTATGTTATCCCTAATAGCTCAATACCATTAGTTGTCACAAGTGAATCCAAGAAACAACTATTACGTATTGTGTTTCAGATTCTACCATTGATTTATATATAAAAAAATCAAATAGAAGCATCCAAATCATCCTTATACAAATACCCAAATCAATAAGCAAGAATAACATAAACAATCCTAAGAGAGAGAAAGATTCAGCAATACACAATGATAATATGCTTAAATGTGATCCTTGACATCGATTTCACCTCCAAACTAGAAGAAGGAAGATTAACCACCCATATATCCCGAAGAATTAAGAGTTTTGCCCCTCCTTTTTGTCTAGAAACTAGGTTTTGGGTATATTAGCCCTCCATAGATTCCAAGGAAGTAAGGTTTCTACCCTTTTTCGTGTTCCAAAAACGATCCCCCTTCTTTTGATCACTTAACTGTCTATTTATATGAAAAATTAGGTTTCTGGGCAAATACACGGTTGGATGCACAATCAATAAAAATGCCTCATTGGCAAATGCACACAGACGTGCAAACCATAAAATCTCCCATCACCACTTGCAAGGTTGTGCATCTTGCACTGCATGGTGAGTTCTTCATTTCTTGCATTTTGCTTATCTCATCTTCACTTTAATTCATCTCATTCTTGTTCCATAAATGCAAATGAGTTTGAAATCAAGAGAATGGCTGAAAGAATGTGTTTTTTAACTCATTTTAGTTTTTGAACTTCAAAATTATACCTAAAACCAAATATGAACAAAAATAAGTTTCTTAAGCATTTCATATCATTAATCACTAAGTGTTGTGGAGTAAATGTATAAACAATTACTCACATATCAAGTTCCCCCACACTTAGTTTTTGACATTCTTTGAAAAAACAAAAAAATTCAAAGTCACAAACTAAAACACTTACTCATTTTTCATATTTTCTAAGAGTAGATAATCATAAGAACTGAGAAATAGCTTTCAAAATCCTGACAAAAACTTATCATTCAGTGCCTCTACTCATAACCAATCAATAATCATTCCCTTCAGAAACTAAGTAATCTAGGGGTAGAATGTGTTTAAATATGATAAATTCATGGATACACTCAACACCATTCATGATCAAGACATTTCACAACTTTGCATATCATTTTATTTCTCCACCATAAAGATTCATATGCATAAGCATATTAGCATAAAAGTCATCAAAGCTAGTAAAGTGAAAAAAAAAACACCAATGTAATATCAAGTGCAAAAATTAACATTCACTCAAAGTTGGTTACCATTAGCTATGATGAATGCAAAAACTATGCTTCACAGTTTAGATTCAAGCTCTCACATCACAACCTTCATCAGGAATTAGAATAGATCACTCATATAATCGATGACATAAGTGGTGATCCTTCAAAACAACATCTACCTTATATGCATCGTACTCAAATCATCCATTCCATACAACTTTAGGGGGAGAAACTAATCATGAATAACTTTGTAAAACAATTGCATTTCCTCCTTGGTATTTTTATTTAAACATATATTGATTGAACATATTTGTGAGTCGGACAATTATGTAATAACTGCAAGTGCACGACGTAGCTGTAGCTAATACCGATAAATACGAGTCAATCCCACGAGGACAGTAAGTACAAGTAATTACTATTATTCTATTATATAGTCTACAGATTGATTGTGGTTGAATTAATGAAACTAAAATTACACAATTAAAGTAAACAAGCAACATGATTTAAAGCAAAGAATTGGCAACACTAAATTAATTACCAATATCAGATAATTAGTACCTAGGATTTGAATCCCCTTAAACCCTTAATCGATTGATTATTTGTCATACGATTATGTTGTTGATTAATTGGATCGTAGAGATTCTTAAGGTATTGTTGAGCAAGTTTTACTTCTATAAAACCCTCAATGTCCCGTAAGTACACGAATCATAAAGCATAGTAATCGAGGTGTTGATCTCATGACGAATTAGCTAAAACTAATTGAATCATAACTTTGTATAAGGCTGCAAAAATGTGAATTAAAATGAAAATAAAACTAAATAGAAAATTAAGCAATTGAGTATGAATTGTTTGAAATTAAAATTTTGAAATTAACACAAGTAAATCAAAATGAACCACAACCATTGAACAATAGAGATATAGCAACAAGACAAGATCAAACAATTATGAGAACATGGGATTTATTTATTATCATTTTGTTACCCTAATCACTTTTGATGTAATTGGTATTAGCTCTAAATCTCCGAAAGGTTGATTTCTCTCACAATCTATTCATTAGACCCTAGTTAATAACCACTAATTGAATCCAAAATTCCAAGTTTACAATTTCTCAATTAACAAAAATAAGCTACGTCTCCAATTAGCTCTTAAGCAATCTAATAGACAATTGGGTCCTCACACAAGATCTCTCTTCGTATAATTACTGATTTGATATTTATGTGATCTATTAGGTTGTTAATTCTCATTACCCAATCAAATTATGTTATTAGCAATTCAATCTCTTGATTTGTTATCGAATTAATGCAAAAACCATAAACATTATAACACCCAACAATTTCATTAACATCAAAAGCAAATAGATCACAGAATGATTCAAGAATCAATCCCTAAATGAAGTTAGAACGTCCTTAACAATATATTCAACATCCTTATATCCAAATTATACATTAGATGAAATAATTAAGAGGATTGTAGAAATAAATTGGAATGGACCACTAGAATACTGGACAGCAACAGCTCCTGAAGCTCTTTCTTCTCTCTTACTTGTCTTATCTCCCAAAGTCGTAAGATGGAAGCTCCCTTAATTAGGGTCATTTAATGATCTTATATAGTGTTGGGGTTATTTAGGGTAAAAACTAGGTTTTACCTAAGCTAAAAAGTCCAAAAATACCCTTTAGAAATGAAAACAGAAAGAGATCTCCGCGTTTGTCGTGTGCTTATTACGATTATGACCTTGGAGGAGATCTTCTGCCATGACTGTGACAGGCATGTCACGATCTTAACCTTGTTCCTTTTGTCCAAGCTTTCTCTATCTTCCTTCAATATTCTTCATCTGAGTTCACATATTGTCAAACACATCAAAACACCTCAAGTGCATAAAATTAAAGTTCAATATCTTGCTTTAAACCACAAAACACTCAAAAATATAAACACACAATCACATTAACATAATTCTAAACCTAAACATATGCAAATAATGTAATCAACACCTAAAAACACACTAAAACAAACATCCCCACACTTAAATTTTTCTTGTCCTTAAGCAAAAACAAAACAAATAAAAATTCAAACACACCAAATAATAATACATACATTCATGCATATGCGATAATGATATAATGGAATCTAACTTCACGAAACTAATTTAACCTCAAACACAATCCTTTAAGTTATTCCATATTATTAACTTATTCAATATGTGGCTAAGCATTTTCAACTAAATATGCATACTAATCAAGACCTTAACGTCATATTCACTCACCCTCAGCACTTGCATGCACAATTTGATAATCGGTAGTCAATTGAAATTGCAAACATCACTAAGAAGTCTTTCATGAAAAATCATGTTATTCTCAAATATTGGTAGGATTTATTTATTAAATACCATTTGGTTAATTTTCTTTAACATTGACTTAGTCTTTTGACGTGAAGACAAACATTTGTGATGAATTGCAAAAGTTAATAAATCTTTACGACTTAAAAGACTGTGTTTAAAGCTAAGCTATTTTTATTAAGTCCTAGCAATTGACCCATTCACACAATTCACACTATGAAATCCTAAACAAAAAACTAACATACAACATCCAAAGTTCTAATAATTAACTCCTTAAAAATAAAAATAAAATTTATCCTAGTTCTTGGGTTGCCTTCCAAATGGCGCTTAGTTAACATCATTAGCTTGACATGCTCTTCCTTCCACACTCAACCTGAGTCAATTATAAGTGGCTTGCTTCCACCTATGTTGTCCAATTTCAATTTTCATAGTGTGTAAATAAGATACAAATTACAAAATAATCAAAAGGACAATATTATTAAAATAAAAAATTTAGTTAAGTTCAGTAATGTCCTTTTTACTAACAAACTGTCAATGAAATAGGGAATAAAAAAACTCTCTAAATCTTCTATTGAATCCAACAGTTTGTACTGTAAAAGGGTGAGTTGTTCATGTTCTTCCTCAGTCACCCCTGTCTCCTCTTCTTCTTTCACTTCATGAATAGAGACTTTCGTATCTTCTTCAACCTCTATATCATGTATCCTCCATTCTTCATTATCTTCTTCTTCAACTTTTTGAGTAGAGACTTCCTTATATTCTTTAAACTCAATCTCTTCTATCATCCGCTCTTCTTCCTCTCGCTCCTTTAAAGATTCAACTTCATCAATTCTTACGAATGAGCTACCCTCCTCTGGATTCTTTAATAACTTATTCATGTTCAATTTCATTTGTTCATCTCCAATCTAAAGAATGCGGTTGTATTCATAGACATCTACCAAAGCTTTTCAGGTGATCAAAAATGGTAAACCAAGGATTAGTGGATAGTTTCGATCCTCTTTAAAGTCTAGCATGACAAAATCCACATGAATGATAAACTTTTCTACTTTTATAGCTACATCCTCCACCATGCCAAGTGGTTTCTTTATCAACTGATCTACCAACTGAATACAAATAAATGTTAGCTTCACATCTTTTAGCCTTAGTTTCCTAAAAGTCGACAAAGGCATAAGGTTTATACTTACGCCTAAGTTGCATAAACATTTTAAGATCTTTAAATTACCAACTACAAAGGGTATTGTAAAGCTCCTTGGATTTGTCAAATATGAGGGCACCATTATAGTTGGTAATTAAGGAGTTGGAGGTTTTTGTCATAGCTACTGTTTAATTATCATCCCAAGTTCGCTTGGCGGATAATATGTCTATAAGGAACTTTGAGTACTTGGGCCTACGTTTCAACATTTCCATAAAGACAAGTAAATTTGCCATTTCTTTAGTTTTTCCATGAACTTTGCAGTTGGTACATTTGAGTCATTATGAAGTCTTTGTGGGAATAATATTTTCGGTGGATAAGGCGAAAGAGGAATATATAGAGGGTCTTCATTCTTTTCTTCATCTTCTTTAGTCTTCTACAAGGTAGGGTTCAACTTGTTTTTCTGCTGGTTTTTTTAGCTCTTTCTCACTCATAAATGTGATAGTTTTAAATTGTTCTCTGGAATTTACTATCTTGTCGCTCATAAAGCTTTTCACACTTCTCTTAAATAATTCATTAGTAAGCTGGCCCATTTAAATCTCTAGGCTGTGAATATAAGAGGCGTGATCTTCCATTACTTCTTTGAACTTTCCTTCTAACCTATTTTGTGTCTCATCCAAACTTATAATCTTGTCCAATTTTGAATCCTATAAACTATAATCATCTTATTGAAATCCTGGCAGGCATTGAATTCCCATTTGAGTTCGTGCATTGTTAAACCAAAAGAAATCAGGATGGTTATGCCACCTCGAACTGTAAGTGCAGATACGAATGATTATTGCCTGACCAAATTGTGCCTCATTAAAGTTTGTAAGGGTCCTTTACTCCCTATGATTTATTTCCTCCATCATCGTTCTTTCTATCTTTTCTTGGCATTTAACTTTTTGGATTCCTCATAATTGCCTTGTGATATCCAAATTGATATGTCTTCAACTTTGGGCCGAAACTTCCTTCTTTTTCTAAATTTCTTATAATTTCTTTGAACACAAAAGAATTCAAAAAGTCCTAAAATAAATTCTCCAACAACGATGTCAAAAACTTGTTGAACAAGTTTTACTTCTGTAAAACCCTTAATGGCCCACAAGTACATGTATCGTAAGGCATAGTAATTGAGGTGTTGATGTTATGATGAATTAGCTAAAACCAATTGAATCCTAACTTTGTCTCATGCTGCAAAAATGCCAATTAAAATGAAAGTAAAACTGAACAGAAAATTAAGCAATTGAGTATGGATTGATTGAAATTAAAATTTCAAAATTAACACAAGTAAATCAAAATAAAGCACAACCACTTAATAATTGACATATTGCATCAACACAACATCAAACGATTATGAGAAGATGGATTTATATATCATCATTTTGTTACCTTAATCACTTTTGATGTAATTGGTATCAGTTCTAAATCTCCAAAAGGTTGATTTCTTTCATGATCTAATCATTAAAACCTAGTTAATAACCCCTAATTGAATTTGAAATTTCAATTTTGCAATTTCTCAATTAACAAAAATAAACTACATCTCCAATTAGTTCTTAAGCAATCTAATAGACAATTGGATCCTCACGCAAGATCTCTCTTCATATAATTACTGATTTGATGTTTATATGATCTATTAGGTTGTTAATTCTCATTACCCATCTTAATTATGTTACTAATGATTCAATCTCTTGATTTGTTATCGAAGTAATGCAAAAACCATAAACATTACAACACCCAAAAATTTCATTAACATCAAAATCAAATAGATCATAAAATGATTCAAAAATCAATCCATAAATGAAGGTAGAACGTCCTTAACAATATATTCAACATCCTCATATCCAAATCATACATTAGATGAAATAAAACATAAGAGGATTGTAGAAATAACTTGGAATGGATTGTTGGAGTAGGTGGATAATAGCAACTCTATAGCTCCTTCTTCTCTCCTCTTATTGTTCTTTCTTCTTTATCTTCTCTCCCAAAAGATGGAGGCTCCCTTGATTACGGTTAATTATCTTATATAGTTTCAGGGCTATTTATGGTGAAAGGTAGGTTTTAACAAAGCCAAAAAGTCCAAAAAGACCTTCAAAAATGGAAACAGAAGGAGATCATCTCTTCTGCCATGCACCTGTTACTATCGTGACCTGGGGGAGACCTACTTTCATGACCGTGACAGGCATGTCACAATCATAACCTTGTTCCTTTTTTCCAAGTTTTCTCTAACTTCCTCCAATCTTCTTCATCTGAGTTCATACACTAACAAACACATCAAAACACCTCAAGAGTACAAAATTAAAGTTCAATATCATGTTTTAAACTACAAAACATTTAAAAACATGAACACAGAATCACATTAACATAATTCTAAACCTAAACATACACAAATCATCTAAACAATACCTAAAAACACACTAAAACACCTACCAAAACATAATGTAAACTAAAACTATCAGGTATGCTAGTAGCTGACCTTGAGTCTATTAACAGCTAATCCTAAGTTCTCTAACTGAATTTCTCTAGCTAAAACTTATAGGATTACGTTACCGTATTATGAATCTCTTTATTAGATTTGACCCTAATCTAGAAGGTTTATGTCATCATATCTTTAGTATTGTAATCAACTTTTCACAATTATCGTAGATCTATTCAAACCTAGGTTTTCTCAATCGTTAAGTATGAAATCAAATTAAAATCTAAACATGTCACAAAAGAATCAAAACATATCAAAGTATTCAACTAAGGTTCATCTAACCTAGATACTCATAAACAATTTAGCTATAAATCGATAAACAGAAATTATGTCCACATAAATAGAAAAAATAGAAAACATTAAAATCATAATTCTAAATCTCCTTGATTATTCTCTATTGGGTATTTTGACAATGTAGACGTCTGATTTTGTGTTCTGATGGATCTGTTGATAAAAATCCCTCGTCTTTCGCTCCTTAAGCTCCAAATCATCTCTGAACTTCTTATAACAATTCCAACTACTTCATCCTTTGATTTGCCTTTGAAGCATTGCTTTTATATGAAAATCTAGGTTTTTGGGTTATGCACGGTTATGTGCATGGCAGTGCACAGGAATGTGCATAATGGGAAATCATCGGATATTGGAAAAGAGCACAGGTGTGAAAAAATGCACAGTCGTGTACTCTTTCCAAATTGCTAATTTTTTGTTTTACATCGCTTTTTCATCTGAATTCCTCTCCTTTAAGTCCATGAAGGCAATTATCACCTGTAAATATAT
>JAOTAZ010000220.1:22952410-22964356 GCA_025629785.1 Erythroxylum oxycarpum | reverse complement strand
AACTATACTATTACAATATACTAAGGTGTGTATACCACTACCGTAGAGAAATGTAGTATTTCTCCCCTAACCAGAGCTGATTTGCTCTTCAGAAGGTTTGATTCCTTCTATCACTCTTTTTCTCTTAAATTTCTGCCTACCTCTCCCTTCTTCTTGTCCCCCTTTCATAACCATCCTAGGTAACATATTCTGTTACAACCAAATGATTGGTTGTCAGTACTATTAGCTAACTAACTACCCGAATACATAATAGTGTACTCCCCTACCGATTACTTCTCTGCCCTCTGCTTATTCTTCCTATCATCTAATGATCCTAACATATGCCTAACATAATTGGTAGTATTACAAAACATAATTTTGGGAAGTTAATGAAAATTGCTTAAGAAGAATTATATCTAGAGTGCTTTAATTTCTCATAGCTATCTTTTGTTGTGAAGTTGTTGCATTTGAGGGTCAATAAATGGAGTAAAACGAGACATGTTAATTGACTTGCTTAATGACGCATTGCCTGTTGGACACAAATTGCCCAAATCTTACTATGGTGCAAAGAAATTGTTAAGGGACCTTGGATTAGGATATATATCAATACATGCTTGTAAGTATGATTGTGCTCTATTTTGGAAGGAACGTAAAGATCTTAAGGGGTTTCCCATTTTTGGTACATCAAGGTGGCAAGTGGATGATGGGAGAGGGCAAAGATACTGAATAAAATCTTGTGATACTTTCCTATTAAACCACAACTACAAAGGTTTTTTATGTCAAAAAAAAACAACCATAGATAATAAGGTGGCATAAAGAGAAACGCATTGATGATAACATTATACGTCATCCAACAGACTCAATGATATGGAAAGAATTTGATAGAAGGTTCCCATGGTTTGCACAAAATTGTCGTAATGTTCGAATTGAATTGGCCTCAGATGGATTTAATCCGTTCGATAATATGAGTACTTAATACAACATGTCATTGATAATTCTAGTGCCATACAATTTACCTCCATGGAAGTATAAGAAGGAGCCTTTTATGTTATTGTCTTTGCTTATTCTATAACCTACTACTCCTGGTAAGGATATCGATGTATACATGCAACCATTAATATATGACTTAAATGATCTATGAGAAGTTGGATTACAAACTTTGGATGTTGTTCAAGGTGAAAAATTTATAATGCATACCGTTGTTTTGTAGACTATAAATGATTTCCTAGTTTATGAAAATTTTTTTGGGTTGAGCATTAAAGGGTATATGATATATGATTTCCTAGTTTACGGGAATTCTTTTAAGTGAAGCACTAAAGGGTATATGGCTTATCCTGCATGTAACCATCAAACTTATTCAATGAGGTTACGAAGTAAAATATGTTACATGGGTCATCGTCGTTACTTGTGACACAGGCATAGATGGCGAAGATGCAAATTTTCTAGTGGGAAAGAAGAATTGGGTGAAGCTCCTTTGCAGGTTTCTGGTGATGATGTTATTTACCAGTTATCACATTTGGGTGACATTACACTTGGCAAACACCTAAGTAATAGAAAGCGAAAGAGAAATGATGTTGACCTCAATTGGAATAAAAAAGCATATTTTTCAATTTGCCATAGTGGAAGGAATTACTATTAAGGCATAATATTGATGTGATACATATTAAGAAAAATATTTGTAAGAATATTTTAGGAATTGTGGTGGGAATTAATGGGAAATCAAAAGACACAATTAAGACTAGACTTAAATTGGAAGATATGGATATAAAAAAAGATTTGCATTTGAAAAGAAGAGATGATGGGTCATATTGTTAAGTGCTAAGTCTTAATCTAATTAAAATCCTCAAATACTATAAGCGCACAAGTCATGAGTATAGTATAAGAGGTTTCAATCCTACGAGGAGGGTGAACTAATCTAATTCCTAAGTTATCTAAGGCTTAAAAATTAATAAAATGAAAATAAAAAGTAAACAAAAAAGTAAAACGAGAATATGATTGTGGGAAAATTAACTTGTAAAAAATAATGTAAAACAAAATTTAAGTTAATCACAATTGAAAATCAACCAAGAGAATTAACCAATTATGAAGGGATTTATCCTATCATCAATGTTAATTTAGTCACTTATGTGTTAATATGGTGTCGGTTCTAAACTATCAAGGGGTGGTATAATCCCTAATTAGGTTGAGTAACTGAATCTCTCAATTAACAATCAACCCACAACCTAATTAATTCTTAAATTTTCTAATGAACAACGGGGTCCTCACACAAAATCTCTCTCCTTACAAATTAACGATTTTATTAATCATGTGGTCTATTGAGTCATTTAACTCTCATTAATCCAACCCGATCATTTTTATTCAGTTCACCTTCTTAGTTTATTATCGAACATACAAGCACCACAATTAATCACAACACCTAATTAATCAACAAAAAAAGATAACTAGAGTAACATTGAATCAATTCAAAATCCCTTAAGAAAAGTTAGAGCATCACAAACAATCTAAAACCCATAATCATCATTCTCATATTCATCTTAACATTCAAAGTAAAAGAATACAAAGACGAAAAGAAAGGATCACTTGGAAGGGATCGAATAACTTGGGAAAGTTGTAGCTACGAAGATCCGCTTCCTCTCTCCTCCTTTTCCTATTCTTTCTTCTTCCTCCTCTCTCTCTTAGAGTCTTCCAAATGTGGCAGAATGTAAAGCTCCTTTAGAGTTACATCATTATGCCTAATATAGTCTTTGCCATTTAGGGTAATCCTAGAGTTTTTTGGGGTCGAAAAAGTCCCTAGAAAATTTAAAACTAGAAGTTGTCCCCACTATCTGTCCGTAGGCCACAGTAGTGACACATTGTTTTGCCTTCTGTCATGATTGTAGCTGATCTCTCCTAGTTTTGTCACGATCGTAGCTTATTGGCCACAATTGTGGATCATCTCCGTTCTTTAATATTTTCTTTGAAACACTAGCAAACACATAAAATTAAAGCTCAATAGGGTGATCTAACCCACAAAACACTCAAAACATAAATATTTAACTAAATAACAAAATCCTAACCTAAACGTGCACTAAACGTTAAATTTAGCTACTAAACATATCCTA
Source organism: Erythroxylum oxycarpum (assembly GCA_025629785.1). NCBI lineage: Eukaryota > Viridiplantae > Streptophyta > Magnoliopsida > Malpighiales > Erythroxylaceae > Erythroxylum > Erythroxylum oxycarpum. The sequence goes on along the minus strand of JAOTAZ010000220.1, from coordinate 22,961,276 downwards.
AACTGCCCACTAAACAATTTGAGGTCATTCAACTAAAGTAACTTTGCTAGTTTCTTTTAATAAAAACGAGTAGCTTAAGCAACAAGGTAGGTTAAAAAAGTGTTGGTTAATTTTAAATAAATAACTATTTTGTTGCCCTTCGAGTTATAAATAGAGCCAATAGCCAAGTAATCGGATCAACACACATCACAAATGTGTGCCTTCACATTAAAAAACTATAATGGCGTTCGAACCAAGTAGCTTAATAAAAACATGACTTAGTTGAGTAATCGGTGTTTGCCTCCGTACAAAAGACTAGGTCCATGTCTACAAAAGCAAGTAAATAAAAAAAATGTGTTTCTAATAAAAACCTACCGAACTTGTAAATAGCTTGACTTTTCATGAAAACGTACTTAGGAGTAGTTACAGAGTTTCAATAACTAAAGAATTATTATCGTGTGTGTACAATTGAAAAGGGTGAATAACTTAACATTTAGGTTTTGATTAATATGTATGTTTAGTCTAGAGCTCCTAAACACAGATCTTGCATGTTAATGATTTGGAACAATTTGAATGATTGTGTTTAAAGTTAAATTTATTTCATGAAGTTGAAGCCAATATCTTATTACTGAATTGTGTGTGCTTTATGATTTTTGTGTGTTTGTTGTTTTGTTTGCTTGAGGACAAGCAAACATTTAAGTGTGGGGATGTTGATAAATGTAAATTGCATCGTGTTCTAGGGCATAGTTTGATATATGCTTAGTTGTTAATTGAATTGTTTACTATGCGTTTAGGTTAGAATTGTGTTAATTTGTTAATTATTTATGTTTTAAGTGTTTCATGGGTCAGTATAAGTTTTTAAGCTTAAATATTATGTTTTTGAAATACCTTCATGTGTTTGCTATTATTTTAGGGTCAATATCGAAGAATGGAGGAGTTTCGGAAGGCATTCGGGCTGAAATAATGGCACGATCGTGAAAAAAGGCCCAACGGGTCACGTTATGGCCTGCGTCTAGCTGACACACTACCATTCCCAAACTTCATGTTCTAAGGAATGTTTTGAACTTTTTGGACCCCGAAAAAGCCCTAGTTCAACTCTAAGCACAAAAGAACATAAATAAACAAAAAGAAAAGAAAGACGAAGCTTTACGTTGAGCCACTTTTGAAAACCCTAAAGGGAGAGAAAAAGAAGAGAGGGAGATGAAGAAAAGGAAGAAGGAGGAAGAAGAAGTCAATTCTGACGTCTCTATTCCCCAAATCAGGTGGTATCCCGACACTGCTACCTTCCCAATTTATCCAACCTAAGTTTCATTTTCTCTTCATTTCCTTTTTCATTTAAATGTATAAAGTTGAGATTGATTGTATGGAAATGGATTTTTGGTTATTAATAATGTTCTGAACTCTTTTTTGGGATTTTACTTTGATTTAAAGTTGATTTAGTTATTTTTTGTGTTTATTGGTTTGGATGTTGTGATCGATTAATTTAATTGCATGTTTCGATAACAAACTAAGAGGGTAAGCCGGATAAAAATGATTATATAGGATTAATGAGAGTTAAGCGATCTAATTGACCGCTTAATCAATTTATTTGGTAATTCCATAGAGAGAGATCCTATGCGAGACCCAGTTGTTTATTAGAGAGCTTTAGAACTAATTAGAATTGTGGGTAATTTGTGAATTTAGAGATTGCAAGTTTCATAATTTGATTAGGGTTTATAATTTAGGGTTTAATGGTTATAACTTGAGAGAGAGTATAATCAACCCTACGACTGTCTAGAATCGACACTCCATAAACACATAAATGGCTACATTAACATTAATGATAGGTAAAATCCCCTCTTTTATAACTAGGTTAACTCTCTTGATGAATTTCCATTGTAACCTGTGTGACTACTCAATTTAATTTTGTTTGTTAAAATTTTCGCTTTATAATTCTTGAATCAATTTCTCATATTTACTTTCCATGTTCACTTGTGCAGTTTTTATTTCTTTTTAGTATTTTCTCTTAGCCTTAGACAACTTAAGATTAGGCTAGTACCCTCCTCGTGGGATTTACACCCGTTATACTATAGTCGCGACTCGTGCATTTACAGTATGTGAGGGTTTTATACATTATAAAACTATCTTAACATTTGCCTAGTCCTGTTGAAATAGATTATAAAGAATATGGAAGGTTCCTTCAAGACAAATTGTTCGAGTTAGCTAACGATTCAGAGAGTTTTGTTATTCCTTATTTTGTTAACAGTTTGTCATTTAAAAAGACATTAATGCATTTGATTAGGTTGATTAATTTCATAAATTATGTCCTGATGATTATCTTGAAATAGGTGGCTTAGTTACAAGCTAGAAAATCCCCATGTGGAGAAACGAGTGGAAGCAAGCCACTTATTATAGACCTAAGTTGAGGGTAAACTTGTAGGGTACATTGAGCTAACAATGTTAAAGAAGCACTACATAGGAGGTAACCCATGAATTAGTTTAGGTTTATTTTAAATTTTATGTCATTTCATTCTTATTACCATGCTACACTAAGATTTATTTAATTTTTGATGTGTTTTGTGATTAAAAAATTAAGCATCTAAAAAAATGTGCATAATAATGTTTTAAGGGTTGTGTGTCATATGTTATAATGCTAACATGCAAAGAATTTTATGTTTGAGGGTTAAATTTTAAAGTTGCACATTCTTGTGTGTCATATGCTATAATGCTAACATGCAAAGAATTTTATGTTTGAGGGTTAAATTTTAAAGTTGCACATTCTTTGAACACATAAATATTGTCCTGCACATTTTAATGCACGATCGTATATCAAAACATGCAAAATTGTGAAATTTGTAATTAATTGAAGAGCACAGTTTGACGTATGGTAGTGCACTCTCGTAACACACAATAAAAACCCCTAATTTCTCATATCTCTCATTCTTCCTTCTCTCTTTCTTATTACCTGTCATTCTCTATATCTTTGACCCATTTTTCCATTTTTAATCCATATTAATGTAAGTTTTTGTGCTGCTTTAACTTGTTTATGCATGATTAAGTGGATGTTTTGCATTATTCATAGATTTTTCAATAAAAAATGATAAATTTAGGATTAAGGATTTTGGATAATTTGTGTTATTTTATGTTTCATTATTGTCTAATAGTTAGATTTAATCTTTACCCTGTTGATTTTGTCTTTAGATTTGATTAATTACATACGAATTGGGATTAAATTTGACTTTAATTGTGGAACTTTGCATTTTTGGCTCATTACGTGTTTAATTGGGATGTCTTTATGTTTAATTAGGTTAATTAGTCAATCTCGATGCTAATTAAGATTGGGCTTATGTCTAAATTACATGGCTTCGTATTTAATTACATCAATTTGGTGTGATTGTGACTTTAGGGTTTCTAATTTCAATGTTAGAATTAAAATTGTAATTTAACAATTAAGTTAGTTTAGCTTGTTAAGTGCACAATTTCTAATTTTAATTTTAAAATTAATTATTTTTAATTGATTTTCTAATTTAAAAATTTTAATTGGTTATTTATTCAGGTGTGTTACTTTGTTAATTTTTCATAGTTGTTTAATTTTTCGTGTTTAGCCTATTTTTTGCAATTAATAATTATTAAGAATGATCGAAATTAAATGTGGGGAAAAAACATACTTTAAGAATTAACATGTCAGTTTCCTCATACTTATCTAAAAGTTTCAGGAAAAAATGACACAACCGCAGAGAGGCCACAGCTGCTTTTATTCAATGTCAAGGCTCAAGAAGAGCAATATCTAATTGGTACATTGACTGGGAGGCCTTGGAGTAGGTTAGGTTAGCCTAACAAGCAAGAGAGCTCGTGGAGGTAGGAGCATAGTCCCAATTTTTTGAAATCGTGGAGAAGGGATGTTACGATGGGATTGCCCTAATATAGTCCAACTATGGATAATGGGGGAGAGGCATAAGATGAGTATTACTTAGTTTTCCATCACCATAGGATGGTTTTGTGGAGACTCCAGAGTACCGAGAATTATAGTTGGACTTACTATGCGAGCTGTCTTCACAACACTTCTAAAGTAGGCTAAACATGGAAGATGATTACAATCTGTGCATGTCCAAGGCCTTGACTTTACGCAGTCCAGCACTCAGATACGTCCACGGTATTCTGAGTCACAGTTTGAGTGGCCGAGGGGGATAGATGGGGAGTTGTTAGAAACATGGATGTTTTCTATCTCTAGAGTATGAGTGAGCAGGTACCTATACATTTGAGATATGCACTTATCCAAGTTATCCGTTGCTAAAGTGGGGACAATGATCGGCTACCACCGGTGCAAGAGATGACAGCCATTATAGCACTCAACTTGACAATAATGCATCACATGCACATGGTTCATCAACATCGGGGACCTATGGGGGTAGTGTACAGATTTGTTGGGGAGCTTAATGAGCCATTAGGATCGGGAGGACTTCAAGAGGAACAACCACAGCTAGAGTACTCACCATCCCAGATGAGAGGACAAGCATTGGAGGAGTTTCATCCAAAACAGATGACTATAGCTTGGCTGGAGAGACAGCAAGTGGAACTCGTGGAGTAGATGAGCATACTCGAGACTTCAGCAAAACAAATAAGAGAGCTAAAGGAATTAATAGCGAGCCATCTAGGCATTGCTTTTTAGACTCCAAGATCCCGTGAGGACACCTCATCTGCAGCTTCTCCATTTAGCCATAATCATTACTAGGACCACCCATCTTCGTTGGATCAGCCAAGATCACATGAAGTAGAGATGTTTAAATTTGTATCGTCGTTCTCTTTCGTTATCTTTTGTGTATGTTTTTAATTTTCTTTCCATGAATTATTATGTCCTTTCTAACATTATAATTAATGACGCTTTTATTGTTATTTTTAATAGTGTTTCTTTTGTTTCTTTTAATCTTTTCTTTTTCTTATATTTTGCAAAGATGTAGTTTAACGTTGGATAGATCTAACATTAGAAAATCATCACAATAAGGAAAGTACCAAATAACCCTCTCACTTTTATATATTTTTGTATTCTATACATTGAGGACAATGTAAAATTTTAAGTGTAAGGATGAGTTTAATGAATCTTTAACCGATTTCTTTAAGTTTATTATAATCCTGATTATAAATCTTATTAACTAATATTTGAATTGGTTGAATATGTCCATTAATACTCTACTTTATTGTTGAATATTGATTTGAATTGTTATGCAAAAGGATGATGATTAGAATAAGATTAGTTTTCTAAGTCATATTTTTCATAATCATTAAAATATTCAAGTTGAATGAAATTGCGTATTATTTACACACAAATATACCCATCTTTTTTCATGAGCTTTTGATCCTAAAGAGCAAATTTCTTAATTTCTAAAGCTCTTGTTATTCTTTCATATGTGATATCCTATATAGTAGGATAATTCTAGAACTTACTTTTATTATGCATACTGAGACCATATTTGTTAAATTAGAAGCATTGAGATGATGAAGATACTTAGATTTAACAACTTGCTTTAGCTTATTTCTTTAAAAATTACCATAGCCTAAAATTGATCTTTAGAAATAATCAAGTTGAATCTTAACCTTTTTCATTGACTAAACCTACATATTAACCCTTATCTTCTTTTTCTTTAAAAAACTTTTATTATTTTGAACCTTGAAGGTTATTTACATTAATTGTTCGTTTGAAACTTGAAGTTTTGAATGGTCCAATATTTCTTTTATTATTGTACATGATAAAAATGCTCAAAATTATTATGAAAAAATTGAGCATAAAAAAAGAGAAGAAAAGAATAAGTATATAGTACCATTAGTTTGCAATGAAAAGACTTATATGTATTGTGAATAAGTTTCAAGTAATGTTCTTTTTATTAAATTTTCTTCAATTCAACCTTTTTATTATCCCAATCATACCTAACCTAATATTCGTTACAACCTTATAAGACCTTTTGATTTTTGTTTCTAGTTTATACATAAGTGGTGGAGATGTGATTTTATTGCAAACCTATGATAAGAATTCTGCTATGCATTGATTGATATTTCTTGGACTTTTCACACTAAAAAATTGAGTGCATTAAGTGACATCTTAGTGAGGGTATAAAGATTAATTCTTTTGACTTTAATGATATTATGATGTGATTACTATTAATATTGCTTAGAAAAGTGAATTGTAGGCTAACTTGATTCTGCTTATAAGTTAATTTGATTCAATATGATATAATGATGTATAATATAAATGGACATATCAAAATTAATGATGGATTGATGTGAAAAATTTATAATTTTGATTATACTTTGCATGAGAACAAGTAAAAGCATAAATGTGGGGATATTTGGCAAATGCACAATTGCTAATAATTTTACCTCATATTTAATGTGTTTTTGCTTGATATTTGATACCTTTGTTTTATATTTTGTACTTAATTTTCTCCAAGCATGTTTATAGAGTATAATTGCCTTCACAAACGTAAAGGAGAAGAATTTGGATGAAAACACAACATAAAACAAAGATTCGACATATCGAAGTGATGCACGGTCATGCATCAGGTCGTGCACATTTCCTAGGCTACGCAATTTTGTGATTTTCAAAGCATTTGGTGATGCACAGCCGCACATAAGCCAAAAAACTAGAATTCAATATATAAAGACGTTAACAGAGAATTAAAGGGGGAGTAAACTTTAGGAGGTGATTCTAGACATGGAGGTCATTCCCAACTGATGATTTTGGTCCAGAGAAGTGGAAAACATGAGGAATTCATTAAAAGATCCATCAGAACCTCTACATTGCAAGAATACTCGATAGAAGACAATCATGGAGATTTAGAATTATGAACTCATTATTTTCAATTCGTTGTTATTTCTATTTATGTTTGATTTCATGTTTGATAATATTTAACTAAATGTCTTATTATTATTTATGTTAGATGAACCCTATGTTGATGATTTAATACGAATTGATTCTTTTATTAATGCAACAATTTTGAATGATATATTGCAATTTGACTACGTGTTTAATATATGTTCTAATAAACTTAGGAATTTTATATCATAATCTGATTTCATACATATAGACTGAGAAATCCTATTGATGAATAGATCTACTATGATTGAAAGAAGTTGATTGCAACCCTAGAGATAGGATGACTTAAATATTCCAAATTAAGGTTAAACCTAATAGAGGAATTCATAAACCGGTAAAGCAATCCTATAAACTTTAACCTGAGTAATTCGATTAAAAATCTTAGGATTAGTTGTTGGTAGACTCAAGGTCAACTATTAGCATACCATAGGAACCTCCAAGATATAATAAATCAATGAAACAATTGTATAATAAAAGATCAATCAGTTGAGGGTTGTTGGAGGATTCGAAGCCTAGACACTAATTTTTTTATATTGATAAATTTCTAAGTGCTTCCTTATTTCTCTGTTCTTTGTTGCTACCTATTTTATTTTACTTGCTTTAATTTTATTTTCTTTTATTAAAAATCAAAATAGATCCATAGACTAGACAATAGGATAACAGTAATTCCTAATATTCATCGTCTTCGTGGGATCAACTCGTACTTACTGGTAATAGCTATAGTTATGCCGTGCACTTGCGATTAATTCAATACTATTAACTCATAAAAAATCAATTAGTTCACTTCTCTCCCTTGAGAACTAAATGAAGGAGGGGGTTTTAAGGAGGGTGTAGATGGAGAAAGCTCGGTGGATAAGGGAAGAAAAGCAATAAGGCTATGCAAGTTAGAGGTGTAAGTTATAGACATATTAAGAAGAGGAAGGTTTGAAAGTTGGCATAAATAAAAGATTAAGACGTAGTTGCTACTAACAGAAAGGATTGGGGCGAGAGAACCTAAAAGGACAAGAGTGTCCCTGTCAGAAAAGGAGTAGAAGAAACTAAGATACTAGAGATTTTACAGTAACCAGAAGTGTCTAGTCAGAGTAAAGGTAAGTGGAAAGTTTGGGAGAAGAGAATAGGAAAGGAATGGTAAGATGAACCCAAAGGTCAAGTGCAAGAGAAGAGAGATGAGAGGGAATTGAAGGAAGTCATAAAGAAGATATTCGAGTGAAGTGAACAGGATTAAAGGGGTGTATGAGAAAAGAAACCAAAATATGTGCATAGGGGGACAAAATTACTAAAGTAGTCAATAAAAAACAATGTAAGAAACAACTATAAGAAGGATAATTTGTAATGACTCCCATGAAAGGAAGATCACGACAAGGTGGAGTTAAGATGTGTAGAGAGAGAAACATGAAAGATAAGAAATTTTTCTATATTAATTGTTTGCTTATTTAAATTATCTAAAATTGTTTTGTTAAAGGTAAATGCTCTCTTGATTATCTATGTTTTATATTTTCATTTTGGTACATTTGCTTGTCTATTACTCAAGTTATTATCAACGATGTAAAAACCAGATCAGACTGAATAATTTAACTAGTTTATGTACGAATTGAAATGGTTTTTGGTTCAATTTTTATTCTTAACCATTGTTAATGAAAATCAGTCGATTAAATAATAAATTGGTCGGTCTTCTCTTACCTGTAAATCAGATGCGTCTTACAAAGAGTTTATGATCCTGACTTCGAGATTGAAACGACATATATGGGATTATAAGTCTTTTGAAATGATTGTCAATGTCTACTCTAGCGAATAGTTGGGAATGATGGTTGGGAATAGTTAGTTATATTTCAATAAACTTTTTTCTTCCTTTCTTAATATCTTGCAACGGAACTTTCTAAATTTTTTTTAATATTTTAAAAATTGAATCAAACGTTGAATTGACAAGACGAAAGATTTAATATTTAAAAATTCAATTATTATTACATTATTATAAAATCTATTCAAGGTTGAATAAAATTGAAAAATTTTAAATATGATTAAAAAATTATTTTTATCCAA
>JAOTAZ010000220.1:22909417-22931789 GCA_025629785.1 Erythroxylum oxycarpum | reverse complement strand
ACATCTTTGTACAAAACGCGCTAAAGGGGATTGTCTTTAGGGCACTACTCTAACAATCTTACAATACTGTACAAACACGCATAAGTCGAGTTATCACATAAACAAATCGACTTATCAGTATCGTAGAGGTATAAGTCGACTTACTCAACGTACACGTCGACTTACACTTACAGGAGGATCGGCATCCAGGGGATGCTGGGAGTCGAGATGGGAATTGGCTTCAGCGTTATCCTGCAGGGCTACGCTTTGCGCTTCTTGATCCTGATTCAAAGGCTGTGGATGGTCATTCAGGTGTGAAGACTGTGTGCGAGAATCGGGATGTGCTGGTGGAAGAACGGCAGGTAATTGCAAAGCCATCCGTTGCAGTGCAAGTGCCGTGACGGCGGCAATATCAGGGTTGGCTACTGCTGCCTGACTGATCTATGTGATTCTGGACGTGGTGCCCTGACGCCAGGCCCCACGGTGGGCTCCAAATGGTTCAGTCTGATTCTGCTGGGGTTGAACGTCGTTGTTAGGATCCATGATCTATGCGACTCTGGCTACGAAATATCTGTAAAACAAGTAAAGGCTCACCGGGGGTTGGTTCCCGGAAGGCCCCTCCGACACTCAAGTTAGTCTTTTGAGAGGAAATCGGTCGAAGAGAACGAAAGAAAACTAGGATTGTGGCGACGTACCTGAATCGGGGAGGAACAGTACCTTATATACTTGGGATTACCACTAGGTTTAGGTCTTTACATGTAAATCATTGTGTTTGCATGGGAGTCTAACACCTGATGGGCCAAATGGGCCGTGGACATTTAGAGATAAGCCTAGGCCTAGCACAGCCGACCCAACCAAAGTCTATTAACAAGAAGCTTTGAAGTCACCTTATAGATGGTGTTACAACAAGATATTGGTCTAAAATCATTGAGACTACATACATTAAAAAGTTTAGGGATCAAGCAGATATGAGTAGTGTTGACTTTCCTCGAGATTTTTCCTAAATTTAGAAATTCCAATACTGATTGAATTGAAAGAATAAAAGTAGAAGATTTAATTATTTGCTTCATATATTAAGATTCAAGAGATGAGAATGTAGCTAGATCACAATATAGATAACTATGGTTAAGCATGAGCCATTTGAGAGAAAGTTGCAAGATCTTCTTAGGTTACAATAAAAAATATTAAGAGAGTTCTTATGAAAAATTAATTCATTTTTAGGTTTTCTTGATTTGAAAGGGATTTTAATTGATTAATCTAAGAATGAAGTTTGTATGTCTCAAATCAATATGATCTAAGTTCAAAATTCTTACTAGTCCAAGAAACTAGAATCATTCATTAAATCAGGGTAAATTTTAGTATATTAAAGTCCCAAGGGAAACCTCACATAAATTTAGTTTATTTATATATTGATTTATTCTTGATCATTGCTTTGTTCTGTTATTTAGGTTTATTATTTATTTTATTTTCTTATTCAACAAATCATAATCGTTGAAACTTATTAAGTTTGTGAGTAGTTATTAATTAACTAATAATCCTCATGGCATCGTCCTATACTCGTATATTCTAGATATAGTTACATCATGCCACTTCATTCTAAATGTTTAAAGTATAAATAGTTTTAGTGAAACTGAATAAATTACAAAATATATTGGTGTCTTTTAACCTAATAAATATAATAATTAAAATTTTTAATAGAATGAATTAACATTACTCATTTTTACTCTTTTAATGTTAGTAATTATATGTAAATATGATAAATTAATAAATTTTATTCATTTATTTAATTGATATACACCACATTGTTTATTTTAATTCTCAATCAAGTCTCAAAGATGTAGTTGATCATATAAAATTTCACACATCTAAAAATTATCACCTTGTTAAAATTAACGATATAACTTAAAAAGATAATTAAAAAAAAGTCTTAATAGGAATCTCACAAAGATGGTAGGTTTGAAGAGATTTAAAAGTATGCAATCTTTCCTCTATCAAGTAGAAAGGCTATCTCTATAAGGAAAAAAATTGAAAATAGTTGAAAGAAAACAATAGATAAATACAAAAACAAATAACTAGATAAATGAAAATAACTAAAGGGATAAATGCTACAAACAAAATGTTTAGACTAATTAAAAGAAACAAAAATCAAAGAAAAAGATTTAAAAGGCCTATGAAAAAAGAACCCTTTTATATATGATTCTCTACTCATGTTTTAGTTTACCAAAGTTTTCTACTAAAAGTTAAGTCTCCAGTAGAGTCATATTGTTCTTGATTACCTCCACTTAATTTTTTTTGGATTTTCCTCTTCGTCTCTTACAATCCCTAAGCATAATCTTCTCACATCTTAATCATTGGAGCTTTCAGATGTCTCTTTTTAACGTGTCTGAATCACCTAATTCTTGTCTCTCTCTTTTTTTATTATCAATTTTAATCATATCTAACTTGTCTCTTACTATTTCATTTATGACTTTATCTCTTTTTGTAAGATTGCACATTTAATGAAGCATCCCAATATCTGCTATCATCAACTTATAAATATGCATTCGTTTGATGAACTAACACTTTGGCCCATAAAGCATTGTCGATGTAATTGCTAAAATTCAAAATTACCTTTTAATTTATGTGGTATCTTCTTATCATATAAAACTACCAATATGCTCCTCCATTTTAGCCATCCTAATTTAATATAAGAAACTATATCATCATTTATCTCGCCGTCGTTTTAGATGATAGATCCAAGGTACCTAAAATAATCCTTTTGTGATACAATTTCGATACTAATTTTGATCTTCACATTAAATGTTACCGTGCGATTTGAAAAGATACACTATAATTACTCAGTCTTGATCTCGCTCAATTTAACATATCTTTCTAAAGTTTTAGCGTGTTATTAACACATTGAAATAGGAATAAGCTTAATCATGATCTTTGATATAGTCCAATATCAATTAAAAAATGCTTTGTATTTTTACCTACTGTCTTCATCCTAATCTTAATACCTTCGTATATATTTATAATAATTTATAGAGCAACTTAAAACGATTTTTTTTAATATATAAGAATGTTAATAAAATCGAGGAAACTGATAATGATTTTGACTTCTTTCTCGATAAACATAGGTCGAATGTGCTTAACTACATAATACTTTCGTAACAGTGCTTTTTTGGGTTGTGACGGACACAGGCAGCTACCGAGACAAGGCAGAGTGAAGACGCTAAACTCGTAAGAACAAATACACATAAACCGAAAACAGATATAGAAAAATGACGACTCGAAAGAGAGCTTCGGTGTTGACAAACGCAAGCACGACTAAGGAACGTGTTGAAACCCATCAACAGCCTCAAGAAACAGCTACTACTAATCCACCAATTTCACCTCCCAAAACTGGGTTTATTGTATATCTTTCTCTTTTCCTTTTAGCCCCGTACTTTTATTTGCTCCTTTACCATTACAATGTCCGTCATGATCTCAAACGGTCAATCCTCATCAATGCTGTTCTTAGTCTTGCGGGTTTCTTCTTGACTGTGAAAATTATTCCCGTGGCCTCTAGATACGTTTTGAGGAGGAATCTCTTTGGTTTTGATATTAACAAGAAGGATACCCCTCAAGGCACTGTCAAAGTGTGAGTTATATCAAATTCCAATCAATTTTTTTCCTTGGATTTGAATTTCAGGGCGATGTGGGTATCTATTGGATTTGGATTTCAATCTGTTGGATTGGTAGACAGATTTTTAAATGGAGATGTTCAAAGAAGGTTCCTTCCCGTGTTTATCCAAGTTAAAAACATTTAAGGCAATTGTAAAATATATCATCTGTAGTATTTTATTGATAGCAAACGAATATTTTGTATGTTAAATGTTCAAATTTCTATTATTTATCAAGTTCTCACGAATAGAAGTTTTTGTTCTGCAGGCCAGAGTCTCTTGGTATTGTTGTTGGGATAGTGTTCTTGGTCTTAGCAATCCTGTTTCAATATTTTAATTTCACAGCAGACTCCAATGTAAGAATTCTCATACATAATCACGGAGCATTGTTTAGATGTCTTGGTGTACATTATATGATAAAAGTTGCTTTAGTTATATGTAATTTCGGATATCTAAAAGGCAAATAGCACAACTGTGGACAATGGTTGAATAATGTTAAAAATAAATACTTGGATTAATTTAGACCTTCAACAGTCTCATTACCCTAAAGTAGGATATATTTAAGGAGAGATTGCTTGCCCTGTTGCCCTATTTTCAGATATCTGAAGTTTGACCATGATACTTCTTCCATCCTACTTTTTCTGTTAAACTGTTATTCAATGGAAAATGTTTCTCAAGTTTAGGGTGGTAAATCTTTTAACATGTAGTCTTTCTTTTGTTTAGGTTGATCTATGATTTTTCTTTCCGGATCTTTAAATATGCAACTTATTTGATGTAACATATTGATCCAGTGCTAACCGTTTCATTTGATCAGTGGCTTGTTGAATACAATGCTGCATTGGCATGCATCTGTTTCATGACTTTGCTGGGCTTTGTGGATGATGTCCTTGATGTTCCATGGAGAGTGTGAGTTCTCTTATGTTTCTTCAATTTCTTAACACTTCATTGACTAAAAGTTGAAACCTTATTTCCTTGAGTAGTTCTTTTATGATGCAAGAATTTCTAAACTTTGATATTTTTGATAACTTAAGTTTTCCCTTATTATTAAGAGCAGGAAATTACTGCTTCCCTCAATTGCTGCACTGCCATTGTTAATGGCATATGCTGGACACACAACCATCATCATACCCAAACCTCTGATCCCATACATTGGAAGTGAAATGTTGGACCTTGGTATGCCTCAAACTCTTATGTTGAAATTTTTTGGGGAAAATGAATAATTATATTGCTCTTCCAAAAGGAAATCTAGGAGTATCTCTTGAAAACATGTTCATGGAACATCACAAGTTATAAAGCTTATATCAATTACAAGTTATGCTAAACATATTGGAGATTATATGTGTACCTGCAAGCAAATATGCAGATCAACAAGGAATTCTAGGCTATCTTGTATTCTTGCTGCAATAGATAATCACAACATAAAAGGAAGTGGCTTTCTTTTGTTGTAACTGACCCCATGTAAGAGTTATGTGCTGGTTGAGCTTCCCACTCTCTAGCTTTCAACATCAATGACTCGAATCCAAGCTAGAGTTCATTGGCAGAATTCTTGCTCAACTTGTTTGGTGCCTTTAAAAACTCTATGGTTCCTTTCAATCTATATGGCATAAATTACACAATTGGAAAACCATTCTAAAGATGATAAGGTCATATTCCTCCAAGCTTTGTAACTTGCTTATCCAATCCAAAATCCGATTCCAAGTAACCTGATTATGATGCAAGTTAAATAAATTAAGTATACTTTGTCAAATTATAGTAGCGACGAGATTGAAAGTACTAAGGGTCTTGTTTCATCATCTCTGTTGCATAAGGCCTACAACTTAGATGGCATATTGAATTTTATGCTATCCTTGGTTCTTAATCTCTTCAGGATAGATGCCATAAAGTAGATGAAGTTTTGGTGAGGCTTTTATCTTGCCAACCAACTTATGCCAAGGTACTGTTTACTCAGTTGGGACAAATATTTCCATGCAAGAGTGGTTTTGTAAATGCTTTGGATTTGTGTATAGTCCAAATCCAAATGTTTGGTTTTCTAGTTAGGGTTAAGAACCAATAGTCTTTCACTAATTTTAAAGAAGCCTTTATTAGCATAAAAAGGATAACTCCAATTCGTCCCATCTGTTATTGCAACAACTCTTGTTGAATCAGTGAGTGATGATCTTAAAGAGTTGTAGTTATGTTATGTAGTAAGAAAAGAGGGTCGAATTCCTACCAATTATCAATCTAAAACTAATTCTCTCCTCCATTCCTAATGATACACTTGAATGCCCTGATCACTTGATTCCTAAGTCCCAAAGTTTGCTCCCAAGATGTAATTGTTTTAGGTTGAGCTTTCTTGGAGCTGAATCTTTTAAGGAAATAAATATAAATTCATTTCACTCATAATGACTTCTTATTAGCTGGGATTTTTCATATTCTTTTACCTACAAGACCTTGTTCATGGTTCTTATCGATTTGATTCCAAGACCATCTTGGCATTTTGCTTTGCAGATATTGGGTTGTGATGTTTCTATCTTCTATGTTTTGCTAATTGAACCTTTAGTTATGAAACATTTAGTAGATACACTTTGCTTTTAGCTTAGCAAATAAATTGAGCACACAACTTCTTCTACTAAACTTAGCACACAACTTTTAGCTTAGCATAATAACATATTTAGGAAAACTAAAATTCTATGCTTTGCATCAAAATCTACTTTACTATTGGTTTGCTAATGTCTAGTACTGATTCATTAAACGCCCATCTATTTCTCCTTTAGATACATGTTAAATATTGGAACACAGAAGTTGTCTATTCATGATTGACTTGTTATATCTTTTCTGGAGCTAATAGATTTTCTTAATCAAGTTAAGTTTCCCAAACACCAATATATCTGGAAATATCTTGTTTCCATGTTACGAATCTCTTAAGTGCTTATATACTATCAATCAAAATACAAGTGATTCTTTTTTTTTTTGGTTGGAAAGTTAATTCATTGATAAATAAGGGATATATACAATTCATGTTAACTAGGAACAAGAAGTTCAAGTGTCTACTGAAATTGAAACACTCCAAGTTACATCAAGTGGTAATCTGGTTTAGTAGCCATCTTTCCTTCATGCTATGTGAAATGCTATTGACCAAGCCTCTTGCTTGTAGGTTCAATTTGCATTGAAGTAAATTGTTTGGAAGGTTTGCTCTTAGGTTTTAGCTTCCTTTCTAAAGAGTCATTCTTGTTTTTCCATAGGTTGTAAACCAGTGAAGTTAGGCATATTTTAAACACTTTGTAATCTGCTTTGTTTGTCATTTTGATTTTAGAAGCCCATTCAATTACTTTCTTCCAGGTAGAGGCTAACTTCCTTATATTCAAGAGTCCTTGGATCTTCTCCTAAATGTTGTTTGCATAGCAGCAATCAACCATTAGGTGGTCTATAGTTTCAATATGCCTCTAACATAGTTCACAGTCCTTTGATGGGATGGCAAAGTTGATGTTGTCCTTTATAGTTAGCCTTCCACCTATCTTTAGCTAAAGACTGAACGCATGAGATTGGTTGATATCATTGTCCCATTTTAGTTTTTTCCAATTCGGTTTGATGTTCAGTTATTGCTGAAGATGTTCTCTGCAAGTCTTGGTGTTAACTTTATTGATCCATTGATTTGCCAAAGTACTAGGTCTTGATTGGAGGAGTTAGGTTGATAAAGGGGAAGACTGTCCATGATTATGCCTACTCCTCTATTGCAGTGGAAAGGCCACTTCTATTGTTGCTAATGAGTGCCTTTACCTTGGTATTTGGTGTAATTACTAGTTTCAAGTGCTAGATTTCCTCAATCCTATATAAAGGGCCTCTATTATGCCATTTATTAAACCAAAACAACGTGGACTCTCCATGTCCAATCCTATGTGTGATTAGTTCCTGCATCCACTGTCTAAGGCCCAAGATTTGCCTTAATGTCTAAGACATACTTTGGTTTGGTTGTATATTCCATAGATTGTTGCTCCTTATATGAACAAAATGTATCTATCTGACCCAAAGCTCCTCCTTATGCTTGCATAACCACCAAAGTTTCTTTGCCATACAAACCTTGCTTATCATCTTTGTTGAGGTAATACCTAGGCCCTCAAAGTCCCTTAGAGAGCAAACTTTAGACCATCTCACCTTTACACTATAGTGTTGATTGTTGGTTCTTCCCATAGAAACTCCCTTAACTTCCTATCAATCTCTTTCAAGATGCTTTTGGGTAAAGCAATATGGTTTATCCAGTGTGCTGCTAGGTTGTTGAGCATTGAGGATACTTGATGAAGTCTTCCCCTATAGCTTAGAAAGTTGTTGCACTAATGGTTGATTCTTTTGTTGAATGAGTCCATTAAACGATTGCAATCTTTGGCACTGATTCTCTTATGAGAAATGAGAACCCCAAGTATTTAATAGGTAGCCTAGCATAAGCCCATCTCCATTGCCCTTGCTGCTACTTCCTGGTTGACATTTGCTGACAAGTAAAAACTGCTTTTAGCAAGATCCCAGCTTAGTCCTGACACAGTTTTGAAATTCTCCAAGATGGCCATTAGCAGTTTGATTGATTTCTTTAGCCTTGCAAAATAAAAGAATATCATTTGCAAAGGCTAAGTGTGAGATTTTGGAAGCTTTACATCTATAATGGTACTTGAAATCTTAGTTATTGGATATATTCCTTGCTAGGGAGCATGACAATACTTCCATGCCAAGAACAAACGAGGGGACAAAGCCCTTTCCCTATCTTAAATAGTTTGGTTGGCTTTCCACTCACCAGTATTGCAAAGGAAGTTGTGGTGATGCACTCCTTGACTCATTCCTTGAATTTAGTTGGGTAGCCTAAAACTTCAAGTACCCTAGTAATAAACTTCCAACTTACTGAGTCATAAGCTTTTACAAGGTCTATTTTTAGTGTACAACTTTTCATGGAAGTGTTGGAGTTATATTCTTTGAGTAATTTATGACAAGAGTAGTATAAGTTGCCTATTGTTCTCCTTTCACAATTGCATTCTATGTTGGATTGATAATTTTGCTTAAGTTATTTCTTACCCTATTAGCCAATATTTTTGCTAGGACCTTGTATATAACATTATAACAGGCTATAGGTCTAAATTCCTCAATTTTGTTGGCATTGCCTTACTTAGTGATGAGGTTGACGTAGGTTTTGTTCCTCTACTTCATGATTTTCCTTTCTTGAAAGAACTCCTTTGTAGCTTTGACAACACTTCACCAATGATATCCCAATTCTGATGAAAAAATCTTCCATTGAACCCATTAGGGCCAAAAGCTTGGTCAAGATGAATGGAACACTAGGAGTCTCTGATCTTCCCTTTGGTAACTTCCTTTGTTGGCTCTAATTTATCCTAATCTAAGATTGTTTCTATTTCCCTCGGTAGATCATTTGGAGTTTTCTAGATTTTCACATCAGTACCAGACTGCTTCCTTTAGTGTTTATAGGCAATCCTTTTCATGTTATCTTGATTAAAAAAATTGTTCCCTTCCCCTTCTATCAAGAATTTGATCTGGTTTTTGTTTCTCCTAGCTTTGATGAAGTTGAAATAGTAGCTTGTGCATCTCTCTCCATCCTTAAGCCAAAACATTCTTGATTTTCCTCTCAGTTGAGAATTAATGTTTTCAATGGTCCTATTATAATTGCTTACTAGGACTGCCTCTTTCCTCCTGAGTTCTTTATCGCCTAACTTAATCATTATTTGCTCATGACATTTTAATAATTCATTCATGGAATTTTGCTTCCCCATCACCATAGGGTCTTTGGAATCTTTGTTAAGCTTTTTTATGTTGACCTTGATGGCTTTTATTCTTTGACAAAGGCAGTATCTTTGGGATCCTCTGTCATCAAAGTTCAATCCTTCCAATACAACTTCTGTAAAGTTAGGGTGCTTCATAAGATAGTTGAAAACTTTGAAAGGGGCTTTCCTAACCTCTTCTGTGTCAACCAAATCTATCAATATAGGACTGTGATTTGATCTCCAAAAGTGGCTGAACTCAATGGGAATTGGCATAGCCATTGTGGATTCACTAAGCTTTTGTCAATTTTTTGCATTAGGTACCATTCTCCCACTTGCTTGTTTATCCAAGTAAACAAGTTCCCAAATGATCTCAGATCAGTTAACCCTATAATTTGGACTAGTTTATGAACTCGAGCCAATGATGCAGTTGAAGTCCCATGCAACTAGCCAAGGCATCCTTATATTCCTATTGAAGCTAGTTAGTTGCTCTTATAATTGTTGCCTTTAGAACTCAATGTTAGAAGCATACACAACTAGTATTGTAACTAGAGTTCTGGAGTTGATGGCTATCATTTCACAATGGATCACTTGCTCTAAGCAAGACCACTTTAGTTCCAGTTTGGTAGGGTTGTAGCCTACAATTATTGTGACACTAAAGTGTTTCTCATTATTAGTCAAAACTTCCCAGTCTCTCCTTAGGAACCACATACACTGATCTATAATATCCTTCTTTATTTTGATTTACAAGAAACCAACAAAATCAGGCTTTTTAAGTTTTATATAATCCTTAACTGCTGGTTGTTTATTTTTACCATTATGGCCTTTGTGAAAATCAGAGAATGGTTAATTGAGGGCTTGATAATAACTCAAGACCCTTGTAACCTTTATATGGAACCAATTACATGAGGAAAAGATCTTAGGAATAAAGAGAAAATCACACAATAAAGAGCAGATCATATTTTTCCTAATATAGATAGTTCCCAATGTTTAATACAAATGTTTCCTAACACTCCCCCTGAAGCTGGAGCATACATATCATAAGCTCCAAGCTTGTTAAATATAGGTTTCAATCCTTCTTGAAACTTTTCATGAAAAAAGTGATAATTCACCTCAATATGTTTGGTTCTCTTATGTAAGACTGAATTCGAGGCAACATGATTGGCTGCTTGATTCGCACATCAACTTCATTGGAGTGAAGTGCTCAAAACCAAGTTCCCTAAGAAGATGCTTCAACCAAATCAACTCACATGTATATGCCATGACCTTGTACTCAGACGCAGCGCTAGAACATGCAACAATTGACTACTTTTTTACTTTTCCATGACACCGTGTTTCCACCCAAAAATAAACAGTAGCTTGAAGTAGATCCTCGGTCATAAGAGCCTGCCCAATCTGCTTGTGTATACCCTTAAATCTGAATGTGTCCATGAATTTGGTAAAGAAGACCTTCCCCTAGAGAGCCTTTGATATTTCTAAATTCTAATAATTGCATCCCAATGACTAGTGCACGAAGATTCCATAAATTGACCCATTACACTTGGGTGGACGAGTAATAGTCAAATAATTCAGTTTACCAACAAGCTTTCAATACCTACTAGATCTTCTAACTGCTCTCCTTTATCAACATTAAGTTCTACATTTGGTTCCATGGGGCTATCAATTGGCCTTTTTCCCAACAAAATTTTTTTCTCTAGAAGATCAAGGACATACTTTCTTGGAGATAGACAAATCCCCATCTTCATATCTCGATACCCAGAAAATATTTTTGTAAACCAAGATCCTTTGTTTGAAATTTGATCTGTATGAATGGAAAAGATTGGATTCCTACTTTATCATCTCCAGTAATAACAACATCATCGTCATAAATGATCAAAAGAATTTTCCCAACCTTGGCGTGACGATAAAACGTAGAGTGATCCACACCACATTGATGCAGACCAAGTCTCTTAAAGATCACCATGAAGGGAACCATTTTTTACATTGAGTTGATGAAGAGGCCAATTATGAGTGGCTGCCAATGCAATGAGAACACGAACAAATGTCAATTTGGCTATAGGAGAAAAAGTTTCATTATAATCTGTACCATACACCTGTGTATAACCTTTAGCTACCAAGCGAGCTTTTAAATGATTAATCCTACCATCAAAATTGACCTTTATAGTGAACACCTAATGATAACCCATAATTGTTTGACCATGTGGAAGGGTAGTTAAGTCACATGTATTATTAGCTTGCAAAGCCAACATCTCTGCTTCCATGGCATGTTTCCATCCAAGATGATCCAAAGCTTTTGAAACAGACTTAGGTAAGGGCATAGAAGACAGTGGATACAAAAGCAGCATATAGCGGTGATAATGAGTTATAAGAAACAAAGTTTGAAATAGGGTGAGATGTACAAGACCTGCTTTCTTTACTAAAAGCAATGGGCCATTCAAGATCATCATATGATGGAGTTAATGATAGAGAAGACAATGGGGTTTCTAGGTTTGAGGTTAAGTGCATCTTCTGGTTCAATGGAGATGGTGGTGGTGTCTGGTAAGTTACTAAATGAGGAAAGTTTGAGAGGTCGAGGTTGAGGTTGCAGTGGAAGTGAGGGGGGAGTGTGTTTGCGATAGGGGTTTCCAGGTATGAGGTTTGTTTGTTGGTTTGGTCAAGTGCATCTTCTGGTTTAATGGAGATGGTGGTGGTGTCTGGTAAGTTACTAAATGAGGAAAGTTTGGGAGGTCGGGGGTGAGGTTGCAGTGGAGGGGGTTGTCGAGAGGAGGGAGACATTTTGAATAATAGGATTTTTTGAAGACTTGAAATAAAAGAGATTGTCTAAAGGCCTATCTACTCTTGGTTGGCTTAATGGACCATGTGAAAAGCTCCATAATATTGTTCAATGATAAGGATCTTAACTCTGATATTGAGATCGTATTCAACTTGTAGTTATTATAACCCTCCTTTCTCTTTGTAGGGTGTGCTTTTCCAATTAGAACTTCAAATATAGTTGGAAGTGCCCTTTACTGTTAAACTAGATAAAAGATATCTATTTTTTTAAATCCACATGAACAACGTTACAAATCTCAATCACATAGAAGAAACCTTTACTTCCAAGGAAAGCTAATGAAGTTGTGCTGGTAGCTGCAGTTTTAGAGTTTTTATTATCTAACGGACATCATCTTCCCAATTTTCTAGAAGCTAACCTAAGAAAGTCATTTTAAACTTTTGACTGCTAAATGTCCCATCTAGTTAAGAAGCTCCATCTAACACATTGTTAAAAATGTATTTGGTATGTATCATTTATTCCTTGGTCAACGAATGTTATGGGCAACGTTACAGAGGCTAAAGATACAACTCCTAAATCGTAGAAATCAATCTTGGTTTACAAAAGATTTGCACGTGCGAAGATAAAGTCAATTTCCTAAATTAGTTTTCCTTATATTCTTATTCGGATATTATTATTGATTCTAGAATGTTTTATTTTGGTTATTTAAGAGTATTTATGTATGGCAAGTAGGGTTAAGGGTTAAGGACTAGCCTACCCTCACTTGTAATATATAGATGTTGCGTTCGTATGGAATAAGGGGAGCTGATTTTTCATATTAGAGGTTGTGAACTCCTAAAGTTCAGAGATCATAGAGTTCTCTGTAACGAGCCCTTAATTCAATTCAACATAGGTCGAAAGGTAGATATTCTTACAAGCAAGGATCTCCGTCTTTTGATCCTAGAGTGAATCACAGACCCATAACTCGATCCCAAACACAAGTTCATAACAACGAAGAACAACTGAGGGTTAATATTCATTCAAGGAACTAAATGGAAAGTGTTCTTGTAGCGTGCATCGATGAATAATGAATAATATGTGTTTCTTGTAACGCGAATTGTTATGTTGGCATCTCGCACATAAATGAAAAATGAATAGTATGCATTTGATATTGATGGGTCAATTACTAGGATGATAATATTATGAAGCATTCATGTGCCAGTGTCAAACATTTGCTATACTGCCTGCACCTTTGTTATTGGTAGAACCAAAAATGATATATTTGTAAAGCAGCATGTAGGTGGTTTTAATTTCTCCTAGTTTTCCACTAAAAGTCATTTGTCATTCTTATCTTCTATTTTTCAGGCTGATAGTGTGTACTTTTTCAAAAGTTATCTTTTAAGTGAAAACAGTAAAATGTTTGTTTATAGTAGTTTTCAAATTTCCAATACAGAATATTTTACAATTGGTGGTATCCCTAAAAGAGAAACTTCCTATAGATTGCTTAACATATTATTTGAACGATGTAATTACTTACTTCCCATAATTTGAGATAGTTGCATAGATGCTGCGTGATATTTTAATGCCTGAGCATTTCTAATTTTAAGTTTTGAACTGCTAAGATAGACACTGAAGTACTCACTTTCTTGGAAAATATTGTTCATTGTTTTACAGGATGGATGTATAAACTATACATGGGGCTTTTGACAGTTTTCTGCACAAATTCAATTAACATTCATGCTGGTATCAATGGCCTTGAAGTGGGCCAAACAGTTGTCATTGCCTCTGCTGTAAGCTCAAACGTTTAGTATATATGTCGGAATCTGACATTTTACAGCATCTGACAATGTGCTGATTTTGTAGATTATGATACATAATGTCATGCAAATTGGGGCATCCCTTGATTCTGAATATCAACAGGCGCATGCATTCTCTATTTATCTCATTCAACCTTTACTTGCCACGTCGTTAGCTTTACTTGCTTACAATTGGTAGTAACACAATCTTTCGTTGATGCTTAACTACTACCCTTTTGGTATGGTACAATAATATGTATTCTTGGCCCCTATTTTATGCAGGTATCCTTCTGCTGTTTTTGTTGGAGATACTTTCACGTACTTTGCTGGAATGACTATGGCTGTTGTTGGGATTTTGGGCCACTTTAGGTGCAGTCCCCACATGCTCTTATGCATTTTATTTCAGTTGTAGTTCTTCCTGTCCAGTAGGTTTCAGACGCAAATTACATTTATCGTCATGTCTCATATATGGTAGGATTAGATACGGATTTATATTTCCTTCACTATTAGTGTCCAAATATTCAATTTGTGTGTTCTGAAAAGCATTAAATAATTGCACATTGTTATTAAATAATGAACGCCCTGTGAACTTTTGTCAAATTGGAAGGTCTACATGTCTATCATTTTCAAATTTTAGATGCATGAACTTGGCTATAAGTTCTATTGTTAACCAGTTGTAGGATATTACAAGAAATTGGAGATAGAAGAATGAAATAGGGGATAAATTATAAAGAAAGACTGAAGGAAGGAGAGACGAGAGAAATTATAGGAGAGTGCTGAGAAGTAGAGTCTGTTAGAGAGCTAAGATTAAAAGGTGTTTCAATTACTAAACAATGACCTTAATTTTAATTGTTGTTTACCCTAAGAGGAAATAAGTAATGAAAGTACTAAATACCCTTTAGACAAAATAAATTGCAGCAATAAATCTCCCTAAAATAGAATAAGTGTATCTTTAATATTAAATGTAGGTCTGAAATACATTGTCTCAGGTCTACCATGAGAAGTTCTCCTCTGGAGCCCCTCTATTAAGCCACTGTTAGATTGACTAACCAATGTAGAGCAAATGAAGTTGTTTCCATGTTTTAAAAGTTAAATGCATGGAATCCTTTTTCAGAACCAACCTCGGGTACTATCATCAGTTTAAAGTATGTACTTTGACCTTTTAAAAAATTTCAACATTATCCTCTTCATCAATTTGCTATATTAGGTAATGAAATATACATCAAAACTACATTGTTCTAAATTAACTGTTCCACATTTGGTGGAAGATTAACAGAAAGGATTAGATTTATGTGTTGTACTTGAAAGTGTACATAATTTATTTTATGTACTCTAATTATTACAATACATGGGCATTTTCTTGTTGAATCCATGTGGTTTAATGATGTTATTATGTCCCCGATTGTTAGCTGATTCAATTCATGTGATTTTTTACTAAAAGTCATTGCATCTTGGGACCTGGTTACATCATTCTTTCATATTAAAATCTCCCATGATCTTTCTACGAGTTTTCTACATTCCCCATACCTTTCAAAATGACTAACATGGAGCTTCCTTTTTTACCTTTGACAGTGAAACCCTCTTGATTTTCTTTTTACCTCAAGTAATAAATTTTCTCTTATCTGTTCCCCAGGTTTGATCCAGTTACTCTTATACTTCTCTAGTTCTGATATTTATGATTATCCAGTAAAGCATCTAATATTTATCACTTCTTGTTCAGCTTTTTGGTTTCATCCATTGTCCGCGACATCGATTGCCAAGGTAGAATATTTGTCTTTTAAGTATCTTATTTTTTCTAAACTAATGCTTCAAGGTCTCAAAAGACAAATTTGTACAAAACACTAATGTGAATGATTTCTTCGATTTTTTTCTTTTACTCTACTTTCTTAGGTTTGATCCGCGGACAGGATTACTGACTGGAACCAAAGATGGGACACTGGTTAATGTTTATTTGAGAATGTTTGGCAGGAAATCAGAGAAATATCTTTGTGTCCATCTGCTTTTTGTGCAGGTATTTCTTTTTTCTTATTCCTTTTATTGTGTGGTACTATGTTTTCTCCATCTTCTAGTTTTCTTTTCAACTTTTCTGTATCGAGTGGAAGAAGGGATAACACAGTGGAGTCTGTCACCAAACTGAAGCTGAAAACCTATATTTTTATGCTTGCTTCAATTCTGTCACCAATATGAGGAATTCACTCTTGAATATCCAAGTCCACTCAGTAGGTGCTAAGCATACTGCCACCATAAAGTAGTGTGTCGTGTTAGGACAGTAAAAAGGTGCATATACCTGGTGAACTACAGGAAAATATAAGAATACATGAGACACTACTCAATACTTCTTTTGGCTGTTAAGAGACTCAAGACCTTTGCCTACCTATGAATTGTTGGGGGAAGTGCCATTGAGCCAAAGACTTGTTAACTCAGTATAGATGATATGATTATTTATATGATAAGATCATTAATGTCGTGGAGAAACTTATAGGGGCTAATGACTGTTATGCTTCATTTGTCTTAACCAATTTGATGTCAAATTGTTAATTAATCTTTAGAGCCTAAAAATATTATGAACACCAATTAATCCTTCTTCTTTCTAAAGCAATTTCTTTTGATATTGTATTCAATTTTACTTTTGAAATCTTAATATTGCTGCATTTGAATACCAGTGTTGGATTTGGAATTGGTAATTGAAATTATGCATGAAGTCGGTATTTGCATGAGTTTTAAACCTGCAAGTTTTAATATGTCTGCGTATGCATGAAATTTGTACTTGCACAAGCCTAGGACTTGCAAACTTCAACATTTGCTCACCTGTGCATGGATTTGATTTGAATGAGTTTTAGTGTGATAAGGTTTCAAACTTTTCACTTGTACTAGTGCTCAAGATTTTGTCATGGACCATTTAACTAAGAATCTGATGTAAATATCTGATCAACTACCGATGAAATGGATTATGGATGTACCAACTGTTCCTAAATGGATTATGGATGTACCAACTGTTCCTCTAGCACTAGTTATACAAAGAATCATAGCTTAAAGTAGGCTTATCCAATATACTTGTATTTTGATTATTACTTGATGTGCCTACAGTTCAGAACAGCCTGTTGTATCCAGATCTGTCTTTATGCTGTCTGGAGAAAGACACGGCTTTTTACTTTCTGTCAATAAAGGATGATTTCTGAAGCATAGTAAAATTACCGTCACTATCTGGATAAACCTTTGTTTTACCTCGTTGTACGAGTGCTGTGTCCTGATTTAGAAATATCAAATATTATCAGTTTCTGATTGTATATTCACTCAAATAAACCTTCTACCATCAGAGACGACTAATGTCTGTAGATTACAATGGTTTACATGTTTTGTATTGGGTGTCGTATATCAATGGTTATCTTCATCTTGTCAACAGGCTGTTGGATGCTGCTTCTGTTTTTTGCTGAGATACTTCCTTGCTGGATGGTACAAATGAAGCTGTGTAATCACCAGCCCCCAATTTTCACTTGCTGTTTTCATTCTATGATTTGGACATCGCGCAGCAACGTAACCAGTTAAACAGGAGTTCCTACTTTTCTAAAAGCGAATGATATATTGTTCTGATGATTTTGGACGGCCCTATGTTGTATGAGGAAAAGATGAAACATTTTGGAATTTTGCACGTAATGTTTGCTGATAATTTGTTGGGTAAGGTTTTGAACTAAGAAAAAGGTGATTTCCTTTTCCAACAAAATTTGATTTTCCAGTAGGTAATCCATGTTCTTAAATAGACTAAATCACTAATATCTGTTAGGGGATTTTTAGTATGTTTATATGATTTTCTTCTTTATGGGTAGGTGTTCATTCACTATGTCTAGTTGGCTTCCAATCTCATTGAAACCCCAACTTTTGAAAATTAGGGATTCCAATCTTGAATTTCTGAAGCCACTGGTTAATTGGTTCTACACTCGGTTTATAACTAGAAAGTTTTTCTAGCCTTTTGTTAATTGGGGATAAAATTCTGGAAATTAGAAATGCTAAAATAGGAATGATATTTGATATTGTTAGAAATCTCAAAACTTCACCATCGAGTACAGAGTTATTTCAAAGCTATCTATCTCAACTACTACGTCTTTGTTCTAAGATCTGAAACGGGAAATAAAAAAATTAAATCACACTACTTTTGTAATAGGTAAATGCTTCTTTTTCTCTTGAAGTTGTTAGATCAATTGCATTAAGCATGCAACAGTAACGAAACCGAAGAAAATATATAGAAAAGGTAGTTCTTTTCTATTTGTTATATTTTCTATTTTATTAGTATCAGTTAGTGATCCTCGCTCGATGAGTCCTTTCTTCCGTGATGAACTGTTGGCACTAATCCTATATTTTGTCTTTATGGACTGGTATCTTTATATTCCCAGCCATTTTAAGGAAGCAAAAAAAGCAAAAAATTGGATATATGTCCAATAGATCACACCTATTAAAAAAAAGTTTTTGTTTTGGTTTGACTAGTGATCATATATGAGCCCCCTAATAATATTCATAAATGACTTGTTTTTGGTAAGAGATGAATATTATTATACGCAAATTTAGGTGTATGGTATACATTAGTACTCGAGCGCATTTCTTCTTCTGAGTCGGAATAAATATGTTTCCGTACCCTTTCTTTTAAATTCAAAGTGTATGCTCCTGCACGAATTTCGGCAATCACTTGTTCTGATTCCACATATTGATCATTTTGAAGTAAAAGAATATTTTTTTGGAGGAATAGTCACATTATGTAGAATATCTTAACTCTCTATAGTTGCATACAAGTTTATAGAACATAGAAAAACAGAATGCCCAAAAATTCTAAAAAGTGCTTGGATAATGAGTCTATATCAATCTTTTTCGGCTGAAACCACACAAAAAAATTATATTAACATAAATGGATAAAATAATATTTCCATTTTTTAATCAAAAGAAGCATATCATTTGAAGCCAAAAATGAATTTTCCTTGATTTATTTCATCTATTCCATGATCAGAATGGGGGCAAGTACATGTTACACCACGATTTTGAATCAGAAGAGAGATTTCAAGAAATGACAAATCTATTCACTCTATCAAATAACTGAGCCAGATCTGGTGTATCATAAGGGATTTGCCTTTTTTATTGATTCCTACGGATTGGACCAAAAAATAATTCTTGAATAAGGTATTCAACTAAAAAAACTATTCATATTATGAGCATAGTATATTGGTGGTCAGGAAGATGTACCCCCATCATCTAGTAGTTCAAGACATGTCTCTTTCAAGGAGCCAAAGGTTTTATGCATGTTATTATACTCGGCTATAGCGGTTAACCTAGTGCAGGTAAGTGATGTAAAACTAGCTCCATAACTAATGGTTAACTAATTGCAAGTAAGTGATGCAGTTTGTAACTACCAGTGTATGTTAACCTAATGCAAGTAAATGGTATAGAACCAGCTTTGTAACTAGTGGTTAACTTGTTACCGGCAAGCGATGCAGAACTAGCTCTGTAACTACCGATGAACCAGCCACATTCTGAATCGTCAGGGCCTGTGGAGCCAACCGGAGTGAACTTTAATGTGGGACAAATGGCTCAAATACTTATTGCGGCAATATGTCAGCCATGCAAAAATGCAAATACTTATTGCGGCAATATGTCAGCCATGTAAAAATGTGGAAACTTTTAGGATGCTTGATCAAGCGCATCTGTAAATTGGACGAGAAGACTTTTTGTTGGGCCCCGATCTCGAAGCCTAACCGAGAGTGTTGGACCCCGTTCGCGGAACCCAACAATCCGAAACCGAAAGACGAAAATGCAAGCAGGCTTCCTACAACCGTTCAATTTCTTTCGTTAAGAACAATTAGAAAGAAGACATTGAGATCTACAACTCTTAAGAAAACCCCAACACGAAAATCTGGTTCAAAAGAGGTCAAAATCGCAAGTACTGTAGCTGGCATGGGGATGTCCTGCATGTCCGTTAAACGGACATCAAATGACCAGACTGCCCAAACTCTCCCGAGAGTGCACGCACTGGACAAAAACTCCAAACTCACCCGAGACTGTCTGTTAAACGGACCTGCATGTCCGTTTAACGGACATGAACTGGATGAGAGGGTTGAGACATTCGAAAAGGTCCGTTAAATGGACACAAGTTGGAGACGCACACCAAATCCATCCGAGAGTGTCCGTTAAACGGACACACATGTCCGTTTAACAGACACAACCTGGACAGCAAGTTCAGGCTTCTACCAAGCCTTTCCAACTTCCATCCAAACAACAAGTACACTTCTAAGCTTCTCAAAAACAATCCTTCAACCCCAACACAACTTCAATACCAATCAAAACCAACCTAATTACATAAAACTTTCAAATTCAAATCATCCATCAATGGAGCTCATAATTCAACACATTCAATTTATACACATTCATCATATATTCACTTTGTAAATCATATTTTCATATAAAAGGAAACTTTCCAAGATTTCATTCCATTTCCAAATGAAGTTCATACAAAGCTTTCACTCCTAGCTTTAATTACATATTGACATTTCCCTCAAACTTTACACAAGTACAAAAATACAATTGATGCTCAATATGTAACTAAAGCTACTCAAAAGCCTAACTACTGACTTAATGCCAAACTACTCTCTTAGAGTCGTCCAAATGCCTTGCAAGGATTCACTGGCCTTCTTGGTCCGCACCTGAGGGGGGAGGAAAAAGGGTTGAGCTTCACAGCTCAGTGGCTAAAACATTTCTAGCCATTGGCTTTGAGCCACGCAACCATCCAAAAGCACATATGCATAACCAAACACAAAGGCATATAACTCACAATAACAATTCAACTATCGCAATTCAATGCACATTTCATATATCAACACATTCCGGATGTATTCAAGTTTAAAATACAACTTAGCACGTTATAATGCAAATGCATATCAAATGGTTCGAGGGTCCCGTGAACAAAACGATGAAACCGAAGCTTACATCGTGAACGAAACGAGTCCATTTCGGATCTCGTAGGCCACAAGCGGGCTACCTGGAGAAGGCATTTTGTCAACGTCGACGTGACTACAAAACGGTTTCCTCTCACCCAAACACACTCAATTTCCATGATTCAATTATCCATTCATAAGCAAAATGCCATGCTTTAGTTTTATGGCATGATATTCATATCAAATGGTAAGCATTTGTAAATGCATAATATGTCAAAATTACAATTCAATTGTTTTGTCATGAATATATACATTTCGAAGAAATATCAACATAACCACAATTCATTCAAAACATTTAACACATCATAATTCACACATCATACATTTTGCCCATCACACAACAACCAGAAGTAATTTTACCCACCTTGACAAGAAATTCCCCAAAAATCAATTTCCTCCTTCTTCTTGTTCTTGAATAGCCTCTTGATTGCCTAAACATAACAAAATACCATGAATCATCCAATTGGGAGAAATCCCCAAATTTTCCTAAATCATCAAAACCCTAAAACCTTAAGCAAACTTCGATTCATTTTACCCATATACAATCTAGTTTAGAACTCTCAAAACTTAGTTTGAAACTCAAAACCCCTATGAAAACTATCATCTTCTTCCTCACAACACACCTTTCTTTCTCTAGAACTTTCCATTGAAACACAACCTTTCACTCTCTCAACCAATCAAGAAGAAAAAAGTAAAACTTACCTTAGGAGCTTTGATTCTTCCCTTTTCCACGATTTTCTCCCTTTTTTCCTCTTGGATTTTCGGTTTCTCTTCTTCTTCTCTTCTTCTCCTTCACGATTTCTCCTCCCTTCTTCTCTTTATTTTCGTTCTCTCTCTCCTCTCCTTGTTTTCCACGACACTTGCTTCTCCCTCTCTCAAATTTCTCTTCTTATTTTTCTTCTTGAACTTCCCATAATACCGCTCACTTAAGTCCTCTTTCCAACTATACCATTGGTTGGCTTTTAACCCCTTCCATTCACTTACACTAAATTAGTTCAATTCTAACTAACCCTAACACTTCCTTCTATTCCCAATCCAATTCAAATTTTAATCCTTCCTCTAATTAAAATCAAGACAAAATCTAACATAAAAAGAAAATTTCAACGCAATAAATAACATAAACAATCAATTAAGCAATTAAGCAAATTTAGAAAGAAACCAAGGTCTAACAAGTTAAAACTATTAAATGACAAATTTTTAGCGATTAACTTTCATAGAAGTTAGAACTATTAACTGAGAAATTTTGGTGATTAGTCATGAGTAAAGAACAAATGAATGAAAACTCTTGAATTAGAAATGATAGACAAGATTAAAGTAGTAAATGAGAAGTGTGGACTGTTGGACCCCGAACTCTTCCTTGAAATTTTGATTTATTAAGTAAGATTAAATGAGAAATTAGGTAAAGCTCAAGGATGGTTTGAGGGTAATACCGAAGAGTATGTGGAAGTTAGAATTATTAAATGAGGAATCGGTAGTAAGTTGTGCTGAATGTTTTGTAATG
>JAOTAZ010000220.1:22843753-22857061 GCA_025629785.1 Erythroxylum oxycarpum | reverse complement strand
AGTTATATCAAATATAAGTCGACTTATCTGTACTGTAAATGCGTAAGTCGAGTTACATGAGTGTACAAGTCGACTTACACTAACATGTGTTTGATATGAGTGGTGGAGATTGGATTAGTAAGCAAGGCTATGGTAGATACCTTACATGAAATGAACGATGAGTGAATATTTACTACCTTTGAATGCTTAAGAGGATGGAGAGTGGAGTGAGTGTGTCTAATCACACTTGTTGAAGGTTATTTGAATTAAAGTGATTGTTGATTTTAGCTAAATATGCGAAGAATTACTTGTTCATAGAGTATTATGAATTTCAAGTTCTTATATTGTGTTTATTGGAATGATGATTGATATCTTTGACTATTATTTGGGAAAATTGTTGTTTCCATTGTTTGTTCTTTTATAGTCTAGTGCTCTTTATTAGGCTTGAGGACAAGCATAGTTTAAGTGTGGGGGAATTGTTGTGTCTAGTTTCTATTGCTCTTAGTTACCTTCATATCTTGATTTTGGTTATAAAATCCTTATGTTTTTAGCCTACTGTGAGAGGAATTGAGTGAAAATGGTGTGAATATTACACGAATGCTAATTTGGTTATCTTGTGAATGTTGCGTAGAAGTTAGAAGAATTTTTCAAGAAAATGGTTGTGACGTGTTAATTACATGTCACAGACATTAATTCCAGTTAATTCCATGCATACACATGCAGTTTAAATGCACAAACACGTGTTAATTCTATACACACGCATGGTTTAATTGCACACACACACACAAGTTAATTCCATACACACATACAAGTTAATTCCATACACACACAAGTTAATTCCAAACACACACATATGTTCATTCCACACACACACACATGTTCATTTTTCTAGCTGCAACGTTCTCATCTCACTATGCAATCGTCACGTTAATTCCATTTTCATAGCCATACATACACGGTCATACTCCAAGCAACATGCATTAATACATATGTTTAATCATTCACTTTAATTGCATGAAACAACAGCTATCATTCTCTCATTTTTCCAATTACCTACTCCACGACTTTCTTCATCACCATGCATCCTTAATGGTTCTTCTC
This sequence comes from Erythroxylum oxycarpum, assembly GCA_025629785.1. Taxonomy (NCBI): domain Eukaryota; kingdom Viridiplantae; phylum Streptophyta; class Magnoliopsida; order Malpighiales; family Erythroxylaceae; genus Erythroxylum; species Erythroxylum oxycarpum. The sequence goes on along the minus strand of JAOTAZ010000220.1, from coordinate 22,855,981 downwards.
ATCCAGCCATGTTTCACCAGCCATGTCCACGGTTTTGCATCAATTCACACCTAGCAATTGTCTTGAACATGTCATAGTTGTGACATTTAAGTCATAACCGTGCATGTTATTTAACAATGCACAAGCGTGACTTGTAAGTCTCGGGTTTGACTTCATGTATGCACGAGTGTGACATGTAAGTCACACCCGTGACTTACCATGAAATGTTTTAATTTTTATTTGCAATTTTAAGACGTGGTAGCTTAAGATGTTCAAGCACGAAACCCTAGAAAAAAAAGAGAGTCTAATAAAGGCAAGAGCAGTTGGCGGCTAAGAGAAAGATCATCTTTCATTCACTGTTTCATTCGTTCACTCACACAGAGACACTACAGACATGGGAGGCGTAGAGAGATAGAGAAAAAGAAGATAAATAGAGAAAGGAAATAGAGTGAGTCAAGAAAAAGAGCAAAACAACAGAGAGGTGGAAGCTTAGGAGAGGCCAAAATCAAGAGCTAGAGCTGAATCCTATTCAATTTGAGTGAACATTCGTCTAGGGAAGAAGCTGAAGCAGAAGGCGAGAGCCAAAGTTAGAAGCTTGAGAGGGACTGAAGATCTCCAAAACTCTTCATTCGATGATTTGTTTGCCTATTATATTTCTCATTTCTTGATTTGTTTCTTTCATTTTACTATCTGTTATTAACTAACTTATTCTCTTATTAGTTTAACTGACTGTTATTTGTTTCTTTTGATAATCCATTCGGTATTCACTATTTTATTATTGCTTTAATACTTTTTTTTATAGTAGCATGTGATTAAAGTGTTTAATGATGATGAATATAGTGATATCTGTGATGGGCTTATCTCTTTTTTTGAGAATTAATGTAGCTATTTAGTTGAATATGGTGATATTCGTGATTGGGTTATAGATTTACTGTCATATTTATTGCTGTGGTTTCTGAACTGAATGGATGTAATAAAATAGCCAAACTTTGCATCATTTTATTGTTAAATGAAGATTCGAGAGACGAAGTTTAATACAGATCGAGAAACTATCGACACTTAGGTTAAGAACTAGAAATATATTAAGTTGTAATTAATAATTGGGTTTTCATTATTAATTCGGATAATAACTTGTTGAATACGAAAGTCAGACTAGTTCATTATTTGAATCGATTTAGATCCTAACTATTAATTTTAGTAAGACAACAATCCAGTCATTTTCCCTTAATCATACATAGAAGGTTAAATTAGTGAAATTAATTCTCAAAAGTTTTTCCACTTCAATTGATTTATTTGTCTTTGCTCCCAATTGATTCTGTCTACTTTTCAATCTAATTTCTTAATTTTCCTTAAAAGCTTTCACTCAACAATCGGGATAGAATGTCTAGGACTGCATTGTTTTTATTTTTAATTCAAACTTAATTTAAGTTGACCAATTTTACCTCTGTGGGAGATGACCCTGGGTTATCAACTACAGCTATCTTGTATACTTGCGAGTAGGATAGCCTAGGTCTTTTTAGAACTTTTTGGGCATAACAAACACCGGTGTGGATGTAATTGCTTCCTTAAGCTTTTCGAAGGCTATTTTTTCTTCCTATTGCCACTCTCAATGGTGTAACCTTTCCTTCTTCAGTAACTTCGTTAGGTGTCTTGCGATCACTCTATATCCTTTTATGAATCTCTATAATACCCTAGATTCCCAAGAACCCCATAAGCTCCTTAAGATTCTGGCCATTCTTCAGTCATCCTCACCTTCTTTACTTCTATCACCACCCTTTTTTTAAGATGGTATAACCCAATTACTTGATTTGCGTTGAAAACACATTTACTCCCTTGTAAATATAATTGATTATTTTTTAAAGTCTCCATCGTCATAGTGAGGTGCTTTACATGTGATTGTAATGATCGACTATAAGTCAAAATATAGTAAAAAAATACTGGATGAAACGCCACAAGTGTGTTTTAAATAGCTTGTTCATCAATCTCTGGAATGTCGAAGGAGCGTTGGTAAGGCTGAATGGCATTACCAGAAACTCATAATACCCTTCTTTGTCTTGAATGTCGTTTTTAGGATATCATTAGGTTGCATTCGAATCTGGTGGTAACTCAAAACATAAGTCCAGTTTGGTGAACTAGCTAGCTCTATACAATTCATGTAGTAGTTCTTCTATTAATGGTATAAAAAATGTATCTTTTTTTTTTGGTAAATAAAAAAAATGTATCTTTTATTGTATGTTTATTGAGCTTTGTGTAATCTATGCACGTTTGCTGAGAGTTATCCTTCTTCTTGACAAGGACAACTGGTGAAGCAAATGGACTATAGCTATCTCTAATGAACACTTGGGTCATCAAGTCCCTTACAGATTGCTCGATGACATCCTTTTGAGCTCCTGAATACCTATATAACTAGATATTAATGGCTTCAACCCTTTCCTTCAAGTCAATCTAATGATTATGTTTTAGGTCCGGTAGGAGTTGAGTCGGTTTCTTGAATATTACAGAAAATTTCGACAAGACCGCATTGATTTCATCGAATGCGCTCTACTACTCTTCATTTACTCCCATTTGTTGAAGATGACATTCTATTAGAAATGTCATTTGTATCATGAATAGTTGTCCGCCTTTCATTAGTTGTAATGTTTTATGGAATTCCTTGCTTGATACCACTCGTGATTGCCCTTCTGGATTCCCATTCAACGTCACTACTTGGCCTTCCTAATTGAAGTTCATTGTCTGTTCCCGAAAATTACAGAGGACGTTATTTAATACTACCAACCATTGGACTCCTAATACAACATTGCAACCTCCCAACAACACCACCAATGTGTTCATAATGAACTGGATACCTTTGCATTATCCATGTAAAGTTCTTGCAGCATCCTTTGCATTATCCATGTAAAGTTCATGCAGCATTGTTTGCATTCCAGCCGCAATCTCCTACATTCAGTAATGGATATTGGTTCTATACCTCTAACATTGCAGTCAACCTTCTTCACATCGATGCATCCACAAAATTGAGTGGTGCCATTATCGATCAGGATATGAACTACCGTTCTTCGGTATATTCCCACTAATCTCATTTGTTTAAAGTTCCACTCCTTCGACAATCCTATCATTGCTTGCATTGATACATTAGGATAATCTGCTTCTCTTTGATCTTCCACGCACTCATCATCAACTCCTTCTGCTGTAGTTCTCGTTGACTCTTCGTCTCCAGCAATCACGTAGAATTGTAGTTGTTTCTTGTTGCACATGTGGCTTGGGCTATATTTGTCATCACACCCAAAACAAATCCCTCGCGCTTGCTTTTCACCAAAAACAAATTCGTTCTGTTTTGTGAATTTAAGAATAGTTTTTGGTGATTCAGTTCTTGAACCGACTGCTTTAATACCAATTGAAGTATAGTTTTAAATAATTTGGTCCATAATGTTCGAATGAACAGAGAGAAAAAGAAGATACGGAGATCCCAAGAGAAAATCTAAAGAAGGAAATAACCGATTCTATTTTCGCTTGTCTCATTTAAGAGAAAAGAATCAAAAGAAATACCCAGAAATCTTAAACGAGACACAAGCCTCGTCGAACGAGAATATGATTCAGAAAGAACGTAGCGAGGAAGTAAAAGATCATATGATACTAACATCACACTCCTCATTCTTTCATCAGTATCATAATAGACTAAAAGAACATTAAACTCAAAAGCGATGGAGAGCGAAGAACGGTGAGACACGCAGAGCAATTGACCAATTTAAAAGCTTTTGCGAGTTTGAAGCCCTAACAACGAAGGTAAAGACGCAGCTATCCGCCGCCTCAACACAATGCTTATGGGCCACAATTCTGGTGGGCCTTCAAGATGCCTACCCAAAACTGCGGGCTGTTTCGGTGATTAGAAAATTTGCGAATCAACGCCTGCGTTTTTACGCTTTATTCGTTAATTTTTTATGTGAAATCCTAATTCCGTTGATGTTTTAACAAGAAGTGTTTTGTAAAGGCATAACATGATAAATTTAAGATATAATTTTTCTTATATGTTGCTTTATTTTTCAGTTATTTTGACTTAAAGGTAATAGTATAAATTTCGTACCGTAACGATCGAAAAATAATATAAAAATTAATTCAAAGGTATCAGCTGTCGGTACCGGTCAGTATCAATGATTCTCGCATAATAGCGATTGGTATTTAAAATATCGGTCGAATATTGCCTGATACCATTTAAAAATAAATACCACCCGATTACTATCCAATACAATAATTTTTTAAAAATTAGGGAACCATTTTCCCAAAAAAAAAACTTAATTCAAGCTTCCCCCTACCTCAACTATTCTCTCACTCTTTTCCTCTTCGACAATAACTCTCTTCTCCTTCTCCGATGACTGTCCTCGTCAGCCACCACCCTCCATTGCACCACATCTCCACATATTGGAATACACATGTTGCAAGAGAAAGTAGGCAGTGAAAGAATGCAAAGTGGCACATATGGGAACACACATATTACTGGAGAAAACATGCAGTGAGAGAAAGCAAAGTGGGATAGTTGAGGACAGTTTCTAGTAGGCTAAGCCGCATTCAGTCTATAGAGAGTAGTCAAGACAATGAAATGATAGGAATTTTATGTTGTTATTCATTCTCCTCACTGAGTATTATATATAGAAGAATTATTTACATCAGCTAAAACTATCAATACATAACAAGAAGTTGTTATAGGTTAACTGTAAGTTGTTACAGACCGACAGGAATTGTTACAGTGATAATGACGTATACTGAGATTATGCATCTTATGTCATAGGTCAGCTTGACATCGTGAGGGTAAAGGTTTGGTCAGGGCATCCGCTATCTGATCATGGGTGGAAATATGTGCAACAATTAAGTCACCAGCTTTAACAAGTTGACGCACATAATGATAATCCATGGCAATACGTTTCATGCGAGTATGAAATACTGGGTTCTTACATAAGTTTGTAGCACCAAGATTTTCATAAAATAAGACAGATGAGCCTTTGAAAGGTAAATGAAGTTCAGACAATAAGTTTTGTAACCATTGAAGTTCAGCCACCGTTGTTGCCAGAGAACGATACTCAGCTTCAGTAAATGAACGTGCAACTGTGCGTTGGCATTTGGAGTGCCAAAAGACTGGATTTCCTCCAAAGTAGACAAGATAGGCAGATGTAGGTGTTTTGTCTTCACCGTTACCGACCCAGTCGGCATCACTGTACGGTTGAAGAAGTGACTACAAAACACTCGAGAGCTGAAGAACCAACCGTGTTGGCTTACGAAGCTGTAACCCAAAATGGATAGTCCCCTTGAGATATTGATAAACCCTTTTTACTTACTATAAATGGGTAACAGTGGGAGCATGCATGAATTGAGCAAGTTTATTGACCGAAAACACCACGTCTAGTCTAGTATGAGTTAAATATTGAAGAAAACCGACCATCTACTTATAGAACAAAACATTAGTCGGGGTCGTATCATCATCAAGAGACAATGGATTGAGAGACATAAGGGAGTGGTCACCAGCTGGCATCAGACATACCAAAACAGTCCAGAATGTCTCTGATGTACTTGTGTTGAGAGAGGAATAAGCCATCAGTTGTGGGGATAATCTCAATTCCCAAAAAATAAGACGGAAACCCCTATTGCTTTAGTGAGAAGGTCGTCAATAAGGTAATAACAAACTGGGACAGGAACACCGACGAGATTCCAGTCAAAAGTAAGTAATCAACATATACCAAAAAATAAGCTACAACCCCTATTACAATTATAAGTGAAAAGAGAGGGATCACTGATGCTATTCTAAAAACCATAGGAGAGAATGAAGCATTTCACTAATTCATACCAAGCTCTGGGTGCCTGGCGAAGACCATAGATGGCCTTGCATAATTTATAGACATAGGTTGAATGATCTGGATGGACAAAGCCCTGAGGCTGCTTCATATAAACATCTGCGGTTAAGGCTCCTTGTAAAAAGGCATTATTGATGTCCATTTGATGAATGGACCAATTGTGAGCGAGTGCAATTGTAAATATGACCTTAAGTGTTTGCGGTTTAAGAACAGGTGTAAAAGTTTCTTGGAAGTCCAAAACTGGAGTCTGCGTAAATCCTTTGGCAACTAACCGGGATTTGTACTGAGCAACAGAACCATCGAGGTGACGTTTGATCCTATACAGTTATTTTTTGCCAACAATGTTACATCCTGGAGGTGCAGGAACTAGATCCCAAGTATGGCTATTGATGAGAGCATCAAATTCCTCATTCATCAAAGCTTGCCATAATAGATCCTTTATGGCCTGCAAAATACATGATGGTTCAAGAGTAACTGGTATGGATATTTACTGGCCTGATACATCTTTTTGGGTTTATAAATGTTATTCTTGGCACGAGTTTGCATTGGATGAGTATTCATGATGGCTGGGAGGTTAGAGGAAGTCGACGTGTGCGGAGATAAATTCTGTGACAAGTCTGGTGGTGCAGTGAAGGAGTCCGTAAGCAAGGGTGGCACTGATACAACGGTGTCTGCTACAGAATGAGTGATATTACTTTCCTTTTCCACATTGACAGGAGGTAGATGGTCATGGGTGTTTGGAGGTGAGCTAGATGGTGCAAGGCTGTGATTACGTGCGTAAGACTAAACAAGATTGGACATATTTGATTGGGAAGGGAGAGACGATTCCCAACATAAATTAAAAGTGGGCACAGATAGACGTACATTAAGGAACGAAACTACTGGGATGAAGTGGAAACTGATAGGAAAGGATGCAGAGATTTGGAGCAGCGAAGAGAATTATAAGGAAAAATGTTATCATGGAAGGTAACATGTCTAGATATGTAGGTCTTATTGGTGAGAGGATTGTGATAAAGATACGAATATTGCAAGGTCGAATAGCAGAGAAAGATGCATGGTGTAGATAGGGTTTGTAATTTGTTACTGATGTAGGGTCGAAACCAGGAAAAACACAGGCAGCCAAAGGAATGTAGATGGTGGTAGGTTGGAAGAGATTTGTGTGGTATCTCATAAGGAGAGTGCATGTTGAGGACTGGTGTGGGCAAACTATTTATAAAATAAAATGCAGTTTGAAAAGCATAGGATCAGAGCGTGGATGGTAAGGTAGATTGATGAAGGAGTGCTCGACTAGTTTCAACAATGTGAAGATGACGTCTTTCAGCTGTTCCATTTAACTCAAGCGTATGAGGAGGAGTAGTGAAATGCGTAATCCCAAGTTGTCCCAAAAAGGGATTAAGGGCAACAAATTCACCACCATTGTTACTATATAGAGATGTAATTTCGGTGCTAAAAAAGGTTTCAGCAAGAGATTTAAAACATATAAAAATATATAACACTTCAGATTTCTTATGGATGGGATACAACAAAATGTACTTAGAAAAGTGATCAACAAACACAACATAATATCAAAACCCATCTACAGATGGAATAGGTGCTGGCCCCATACATCACTGAACAACAATTGAAGAGGACGACTACTGGTTAGGTGAGTATTAGAAAAGGACAACTTATGGCTTTTGGCATAGGAACAGGACACACAAGGACTCGGAGAAGTAGTGCGAATACGAAGAAGAAAATGTTTATTAAGATGTTGAATAATGGGTGTGGCCGAATGACCCAATATATGATGCCAATCCCTAGTGTAGATAGAAGTAGCGGCATTGGCTGTATGGAGTTTCTTCAGAAGGGTAAAGTAATATAAATCATCAGTGTAATTATCGCGCATCAGCACCTCCTTGGTCTGAACATCCTTGACCTGAAAATGATAGGAGAAACATTCAATTGAGACTCGATTAGCAGTGTAGAGCTTAGAGACTGAAAGTAAATTATGTGTAAGGTTGGGAAAATGTAAAACATCAGGCAAGGATAATGTTTTAGTGGGACTAGGGAGAGTAGCAATACCATTATGGGTAATAGGTAATTCAGTACCATTGCCGATTACCAGGTGATCGGTGCCATCATATGAAGAGGCAAGGGAAAGATTATGAAGATCATTGGTGATGTGATGTGGGGCACCAGAATCAATAATCGATTTATCAGAATGAAGCTCATCCATCTTGTGTGCGTGATGTGCCGAAGGATGCCAGTTGCGAGGTCGACCATGAAGTTTGAAACAGCATTGGGTTGTATGTCCCCGTTTCTCACAGTATTGACAAATAACAGAAAAATGTGAATCATCGCTAGCTGGAGCTTGTCCTAATGGCGTAGAGACATCAAAATAGAAAGACATGCCATAAGGTCGAGGTCAGCGCCACTAGTGGGATGATTGACTGGGCAGTGGTCCCTGCGTTGGGTTGTGATGGCGTTATGGTTGCCAGTTGGTGCGATATCCAAGCAACGTTGTAGTAGGTGTAGAATCTAACCGAGCTGTCTGTATGAGGTAAGCTTCATGATTTGGAAGTTTCTCGTGAAGATCTTCAATCAAAATTGGGGTATCACGTGCCCTAATAGCCGTAACAATCTCCTTGAAATCAAAGCCAATACCATTGAGCACATGCATAAGGAGGTCGGTATCGTCTAAGGGGCTGCCAATAATGGCTAGCTCATCAGCAATACTCTTAATCTGACGTAAGAAAACAGCCACGAATTGGTCACCTTTTTCCATGCAAGTGAGTTTTTCTTCGAGAGAAAAAATGTGAGAGGGAGAGCTACTCGCATAGGTTTTGGCAAGGATGTCCAACGCCTATCTGGAGGTGGTAACCGAACCCAGTAACATGACAATATTCTAAGCAACAGAGGACAGAATGGCAGCAATAAGAAGTTGATCTTGTTGAATCCAATGAGTATAGCCAAGATCAATCACTGGAGGATACAGGAAAGATCCATCCTTGTAACCTTAGAGTTCGTAGCCAATGAGGAGTGCAGTCATCTGCACTCTCTAGGCTGGAAAGTTTGCACCATTGAGTTTAATGGAGGTAGTATTCAGAACAATCAATGAGGAGTTATTGAAGGGAATCATATTTGCAGGGCTGGTGGTGCCAGAGGTATCTTCTGGAGTGATCATGATGTAGAGCAGAGAGAACCTTTGAAATTGTATAGAGGACAAAGAAAGAGACACACAAATAGAGTGGTGAAAAAAAAATAGGACCTGCCATTAGGCTTCAAGTAGCTCTGATACCATATAGAGAGTAGTCAAGACAATGAAATGATAGGAATTCTATGTTGTTATTCATTCTCCTCACACAGTATTATATACAGAAGAATTATTTACATCAGCTGAAACTATCAATACATAACAAGAAGTTGTTATAGGTTAACTGTAAGTTGTTACAGACCAACAAGAATTGTTACAGTGAAAATGATGTATACTGAGATTATTTCTTAACACAGTCCACCTAATAAAAAAAAGAGATGAGGAACAAAGAAATAACACCTTTTTATTGTGATAGTAAACCCATTTGAAGACTTGGAAGCTTCATTATCTTGAGAGATGGACAACGTGCACTAGGGATAAGAGAGGAGAAAATTAAAGAAAGTTCTAAAGAAATGCTTTCTATGATATCTAGCGAAGTTTTCTTTTTGAAATAACACAGACATGTGTTGGTTTGTGATGCTTGGATTGGTTCTTCTTTAAAGCATTTGAAATAAAACTTGCCGCCCAATTTCATTAGTATACTATAATTTTTCAATAAAAAGAAAAGCTACAATATAATGGATGTATATGTACAAAATTTAATGAATTATGATTTTCCATGATAAGGATCTTTTAGTTGGAAGAACATAAATTTGGATTACATTGTAATTTAAAAAAATTAGGGACTTTATTATGAATTTAAAAAATTATCCAAAATAATACTCGATATTAACCAATACCGTACTAAAACTAAATCCGATGATTGATTAACGCTTAAGAAGTGATTGATTAATACCAATATGGTATTCATAATATTGCTTAAACGATGATTGATTAATGCTTTCTATTTCACTATTTTCAATCAAAATTAAATTTGTAGATTTTAATTGCAATTTCCTTATTAAATGTAATTCTTAATATTTTATTTTAATTTAAAAAGTAAGTTGATGTAGAACGAGCATAAGATACATCAAACTAGTTGTTAGAACCCATAATATTTCAAAATTTTAACTATTGAATTTTGAGTTTTAAGTTTGAGATTTCAAATTAGTTGTTAGAATTTCAAGTTTAGAATACCTAAAAATTTATAATTTGATAGGATTGGAATTTTAGGTCTAATATGTCTAGAATTTTAGAGTTTTAGTTGTTAGAAATTCATGTTATGAGTATTGAAACTTTAGTAAGGTAAACAAATAATGAAGAGTAGAGAATTATGAATCACTCTTATAGGCTAACAATTACTTTTAGAAAAAACATCACCAACTTTTAATTGAAAACTCAAATTTATAATAAAAAAGAAAACATGATTTTCTTATTGAAGGACTAAATACCCATGTGAGCAAGTATATATAAAAAAGTTCTCGAAACTCTTATTCTAACACTAAAAGGAATCCTAATTAAAATATCCAATACATAATTCAATATATTCTAATAAAAATGATTTAATCTTAAATAATTTTAAATCATAAACAATTACGATAATACATTTAGCATATTCCTACTTCCTATTTTATAAGAAAACTTAGTACAAAGCATATTTCAGTGTTTGTTGTCATTATTGCCACCTTAATTCTCCCTTTTTATAGTACCAAACTAAAGCTTGTGATTAAGTGAGTTGCCCTCTTCTATTTCTTTTCTAAACTTTAAACTCTTTTGTATTAATTTTCTTCTACTTGTTTAAAGTCATCCTAGATGTAGAATATGACAAATATTGATTATGCAAGTCTATATTCAATTACTGAATTTTATACTATAAAATTCAAGTGTTGTTAGAAATTACTTATCCTTTTTTTAATTGTTGTTATCCTTACTTCCTAAAAGATGTAATTACTCTATAGTTGTTTCAATATGCCACCTAATTCCTTATAATGATATTCCAAACGTATAGTTTATTGTCTTCTAAACTTATCTTGACATATTTGCCGTTGAGGTAAAATCTATTATGACAATTATATTTAGAAATATTTCCATATAAAAAACCAAATAACTTCTTTACTATGTAGGCATCAAGAATATAATTATTGTTTCTTCTTGTAGTCAAATGCATTAATTAGCCATTATGCAAAATTTTGACTTTGCAATGGCACTCACAATTTCTTTATTCATATGTGTTAATTTTGTGTCCTCATTTAAATCTACTTCTCTTTCATCACCTACTACATCAAAATCTATAGTAACTTGATTTGTTATTCTCTCAACTCCAAGGATATCATCAACTTGTGATCCACCATACGCTAAAACCCTTGGTACTTATGAGTTTATCTTTTAAGCCCCATATTAAGTTAATTTAGAATTCAAACTTGGTATTTTAATAAATTGTACTATTTTTGTCTATGTTCCATGCGTTTTGATTTTTTTAGGTGTTTTAACTTGTGGTTTAAATGTCTTAAACTCATTATTCAATTTTTTTTTCAGATTACAGTTTGCCAAAGAGTCCACATTCTCTCACTTTTCTTCAACTTTAAAGCTCGGATGATCTCCTATTGTCAAACTCTTCATGTCATTAAGTATGGAAACACCTTCTATATATTGACTAAATAATTTTAATTTTTTATAACTTATATTCTCAATCTTATAACCATGTTTGGAGTGATCAAACAAACTTTAGTTATAGATGGTATAGTCAATAAATTACTTTCTTGATAGTATGCTGGACACACAACAATTCCTGTATAGACTAGAAGCTTCTTATCACGACTCAGGTACATCTCCAGAAGACTTGTCTAATATTATGACTGCTAACAATATTCAACTGCAACAAAATATGCAACAATTTCAACAGAATATTTGTAACACCCCACTCCCGCGTGACCCGAACCCGATATCGTTGGTGATATCTGAGTCTGTGCCCCGCGAGAGTGGCGTGCTACATCAGTCGGTCAAAACTCAATATACGATTTTGTTTTGTTTAAAACATTTATTCGCGCGGAGTAGACAGTAATAATCTGAGCCCACGTTTAGAAATAAACAGTTTCAGTTATTACAATTAGTCAACAATAATTTACAATCATTTAATGAACAAAAAGCCATAACTAAATTGAGCTCATTATAAATACAGAGATTTCAGAATACAATTTGAATGAAACACTAATGCAGACATGAACTGATCCCGACCTCTATCCTTCACTTGCCTACAGTAGACATACTCCCGTGTCAACCGGGGTATTCTTCAAGACC
>JAOTAZ010000220.1:22812441-22824682 GCA_025629785.1 Erythroxylum oxycarpum | reverse complement strand
GAGTCATCAATGTCATTTGTTATAATCAGTCAACTTGGGGATCAAGAAACTATGATTAATCAAAGGTTGACATGTACTATGCCTTGTGAGTAATCTTGATATCGTGTTACAAAGGGACTGAGTTTGTAACCATAGTTATAGGTTAAATCGAATTATCGATCCTCATTTGATTTAGGTAGTCATAATGTCTTTCAAGAGGCCACTTATGACTTATGGGCCTTAAAGTGTGATCATGCCCATTGCCAACATCAAATGAGCCTACAGGGTCGCAAACAGAGAGTGATGTGATCTGGGCTTATTCACTTAGGCCTAATTTATTAGGCATTGAATAAATATATGTGAATATATTTATTGGGCTAGATTGAATTAAATTGTCGAGCTTTTATTATATAAGATATAATATGGGTCGAAACTTATTGGGCTTCAATAATTCTAATGGGTTTAGGATTATGATGTTCTTATTCCTAATAGGAATAGGGATTAGGTTTTCTCCATAAAAAAATGGAGAAACTTATGTCTCATTTGATGAGAGACGAAAACCCTAGCCACCTAGACCTAGTTGTTTGTTCTTCTTCCGAGAGAAAAATTGTGTGGCGTTTAAAAGGTTTTAAAACATGCTAGCACACATTAACCGCTGCTTAGATCGTTCATCCTCGTGTGGATACCGGTAGAGGACATTCGTGCATTGCAGTGTTTACAAATCTGAAAAAGAAACAAATACCAATCTATGTCAAGAGGTAATTTCGTACGTGTTATAATTTTTTGTTATACTTCTTGTTGTGTAGTATGGTCCATTCCGCTGTGTATTGTGAATACCCAGGCCATAGGCGATCCAACATTTACTACTTTAAGAGGTTGAAGATAGACCTATCATGACGATTCAAGTGAAGGAGAAAATTAAAGAATTGTAGTCACAAAATGTAACTAGTGTTAGACTCATTGGAAATTTGGTGCCAGTCTTGCACTTATTATTAACGTTCTAAGAACTAACTTTGTGATCAACGCCAGAGTTTTATTTGTAACTAGCATCGATCTTTTATAGGTTTTTATTGACTAGAGTTTTAGAATAAAATTGACATTGGATTTTGACCTATAATTAGTGCTAGACTCATCTTTCTTTTACATATTGATTATCCAAACAAAATTCGTGCTAAATGTTATCCAAGATAGGTGCCTTATTCATGTTATAATTAGGTACGATTTTGTTATATTGAGTGCTTATTTTCTTTTAAACGCTTGTTTTAGTTGTTTTGTACCTATAAGAGGTTTATTCATACTTATAATTGGGGATTATCTTATTCTTGATTAATAAAAACATTTTTAAAGTCTTGCATCCATCTTTCAAAGTGCAATTGCTTATGGTTCAATAAAAATTTTGATCTTATCTAGCTTCCAAATAGTGATCAAAATTATAGGATCTTATCACTCTCAATCCCTTCTTCTCTAAAGTCTAGAAATTCATATATTTCTTATTGCATTTCATATCTGTAGTGTTGAATTAACTGTAGTGTTGATTAACTTTTTTTAATAGAATGGTCCTAATCCCTAATGTATTGATGTCAAATCCTATTAGTGAAGGATGTATCAAAAGATCATTAGTTCATCCAGTCCAAATGATTTCTCACTATTAAAACTAATGCCAACTTTTCAAATATTCTCTTTAATGAACAGTTGAATGAAGGAAGAACGATTTTAACGAGGAAGTGTTTTAGTGAGAGAGCTTATTTCAAAGGCTATATTATTGTTATGTTTAGAAGTACCAACTATGTTTAGAAGAAGTCAATACTTTTTTTATTGATGTAATCCTTGTCTATAATTAAGTTACCTTCTTCAATTAGAGACATAAATGTTTTTATTGATGTCCTTTTTGTCTTACAAAACATTAATTAAGAAGGATGAGCTATTATCACCTTCCTTTAGCCATATGATTTAAATTTTTAATTAAGGATAAACTCTTTAATTGAGCATTATTTTAAGAATAAATGGAGAAATATTTCATTTTTTTTATTTAAGTTAGTATCTTAGTGTTGAGTGGAGAGGAGCCATTGATAACCTTTAAAACCTTTAACTTCCTAACACTTTTGAATAGGGAAGAGCCTTTGCTCTCTTATTACTAACCTTTCTTTATAGCATAAATGATTAAGGAGTGATCAATAATGATATTATTGAATTTTAAGGGGTAGTTCTTTTTAAATGGGATCTATTATTAAATATTCTAATTAAAGAATGGTCAGAAATGTTAGGAATCATGAAGTTACTCATTGAGCTTAGAATTTTGAAAAGCCAATAGTTATTGAACAAATATCTATCAAATTTCTTTTAATAATGGATTTACCTTATTATTTGTTTGATCAAGTGAAAAATAAGCTAAAATTTTGTAAAGTCAAATAAAAAACTTGACTTGATGCAATTGAAAAGCTTCACTCTATAATCTACTCAAATCAACTTCAGATTCTTAATGGTACAAATATGTGTTAAAGTCTCCAACCACAATTCAAAACTAGTTAAGAAGTTAGAGAGAAGTATGAAATATAAATTAAAACTAACTTCTTAATGATATAGTTGTTAGAAACATAAAAAAAAGTAAGAAAGAAAGAATTATTAGGGTAGAATCTAAAATATTGAAGTGCATTAATTGATCATAGAAAACAAGAATGTTTATGTAATGTCTGAGATGGTTATAAGCAATAATAATCCTACCATTGTAAGAGGAATTGAGGTTATCGAGAGGGTTAGTTATTAAAAAATTTTACATGTATAGAAAAGATCATAGACCTTGGTATTGATTTTTGAAACATCTGTTAAGCTAGGTTTGATGGATTGAAGAAAGTTGTGATTGCCAAGTTATTTAGAACGATCACTGATACCTCTAACATCTGGGATGAGTTAGGTCATGATTAGAAATTTGAGGTTTTTTCACCCCTTAAATTGATCTTTTTTTTCTCAAGTTTTCTTTCTCTTGAATGATGAATCTCATAAAACTTGAAGAATCACCACTATTGTTAGAGTTATAGCATTATAAAATAGTATTATTACCTTTAATAGTGGCAAAGGGTTTACAATAAGGTTAGCTAAAAGGTAACACAATTAGATCATTAGTTAGGGTACTAGTTGGTTTAAGAGATAAAGTATTAAAGATTACATGTTTAGATGCCATTATGTGGGGAACAATAAGATCTTTAAGACTATATGAATGCCATTTTGTGGATTCTTTATTAATGGAATTGGAGGTCATGTTAAGCTCAAAAGTTTCACCATTGGTGAAAGAGTAACCTATTAGCTTCCAAACTTTGGTGAGAGGTATTTTTTTATGCTTTGAAGTTTCATAAAGTATGAAATATCAGTCATTACAGTAAGTTGAGAATCCTTTTTTTCTATATGTTATAAGTTTATAGTAATTTGAAAGTTCCTTATTTATGTCTAATTCAGTACATGCCCTATGAAAATACACAAAGGTTTTCCTATCACCGTATATATATAACTAAGGTCATCACTATTCCAATAGTCAAAGGGGATGGAATAAGAATGTACCTATATTGAAGCTATTTTTTAATCTTCCTAATTAAGGTTTTATCTAGATTGCCACCTTTTGAAAAAGCTTATCGTAAACATACCAAGGACAAAACTCTAGATCTTTTGGCCATTCTTTCTATAAGGAGAATTTAAAGAAAAAGTTATGTTGCATTAGTAAGAGTATCAAAGAGACCATGTTTCTTCCAAGTAGCATTAGCCTACTAGTTCACAACAAAATAGTAATTCATTTATTAATAAAAAGCTAACTATTTGAGATTTACCATTTTTTATCTCTGACATGGAGGATTTTAATAGAAGAAGCTACCACTCATTTTCCATCATCCATCACAAGGGTAATACATTTAATTCATCACCAAAAACAAAAATCTAGAATTGTTTAAAATAGTTTATTATAAAGGCAAGAGGAAAAAGAAAAGTAGGGGTGAGGGGTTTAAAGAGAGTAGGAAAAGAAGGGTTAAGAGGAGGAGGACAAGGCTCAAAGGCAATAGAAGGGGAGTGAAGAGATGGTCAAACTTTAGAGGAGGGAGTAGCAAAATAAGAGTTAGTCACTGTAAAGGATAGTGGGTCGAAAAGAGTCATAAGAGAAACTTAAACCTTGAAGTGAAAAAAAAAAAGCTATAAAGGAAGAATTAGATGGTTGAAGCAACATATTTCTTACGAATTTCTATAGTGAATTAAAAAGAAGGGAAATTATGGAAATACTGGAAATGAAAAGGAGAGTAAATATAAAAAATTTCAAAAATAAAAATAGTAAAAAGGATTAAAAATAACGAAAATTTCTATAGCATCTTCCTAATGATGCTTTTCATAGGGTAACATATATTTGGACTATGTAAGGCCCTACTCTATAGTTTTAATGATAAAAAAAAAACTTATTACTTTTGATGTTTTTATCTCTAGTTAGGTTAGTAAGTTAATTTATCAAAATTTCAAGCAAAACGTGAAAGATCAAGTTTAATCGAAAGTTAAAGTGATCAAAGGATCAAATAAGCAAAGTAAATTACTAAATACAATTTAAGACAGGTTCAAGGTCATTCAAGTCAAGTGGACATAAAAGAAAACAATGAAATCATGTTATATATAATGAATCATTATGATCTTTCTTATAATATTATCTTGATTTATTTCAATGGTCTAGGGGCTCAGTATTGTATGATTCATTGTATGTATAATTAATAAATCTTTTATAATTAGGAAAAATCTTGATTTGAATTTAAAGAAAACCTTCTTGATGAATCAAATTAATTTTAAAAAACTTTGAAATAATTTTGGACCATGTTTTTATCAATGGAACATATTTCGATTTTGAAAGAAATCGAGATTAGTATTCTAGACATATACTAGTTGACTAGTATCACAAATTGATTGATTAGTGTTACTATTACAAGTCGTTATAATGACTAATTTGTGTCACTAAAAATCATATTTAGTTGTTATTTTATTATTTTGGATATAAATAGACAGAGGAATCTTTTACAATACTAGGAACCAATGTTTCATCCCATTCATATATATGTGTGAGCATGATATGAACCTTTCATGTATTTTGTGTAGTTTTTGAGTTGTAATATAGCATTTGTAAGATTACTCGATGTTATAAACAATTTCTCTTTACGTGGGGCAAAGAAAGACGATTTTAAGGGTTCCTTTATACCATGAAAAAAAGGAAGACAATTGTAAATATTGGTCATTCATTTTTTATTTATATCTTTAATCATTTAAAAAAGTTGTAAGCATAGTATTAAAGTTCCAACTTTTATATGCTAAAGCATTTCATTTCTGGACTCACCAACGACTTAATTTTTTACACGTATAATTAATTTTGGCTAATTAATTTGTTAATTTAAACTCTTTGAAACCTCCCACTAACTGGGCACAACAACATTCATTCATCACAAGCCATAGAAGTTCAAAGCTTTCAATCAATTCACCAGAGCAGCACGCAGCAGCGAGAATTATAAACAAGGAACAAAGCAAAGCCTAATAATTTGTCATGGTCATGAAAGCCACAACTGAAGGAGATGTGAACTTGATAGAATACAATATAAAACACTAATTATTCAGCTCACCAGAATCCCTAATCTAGGGAAAATGATCATTTACTGATACACATGCCAGGGGACATGAGCACTTATCTAGTCACAATCACAGCAACGTGTAAGTCTGGTCAATATATACGAGTGCCACTACCTGCATTGTTCATGGGCACTTGAAATCCCTGATAAATGAGCCTTTTTGGGTGAAGGTATGTCTCATAAATTTGGTTTGCTGGAGGATGCTTGAGTTGTGAGAGACTCCCCATCAGACACAACAATGTTAACCAGCGTTGGATTCAGTTCGTGGGCAGATTTCTCCGTCAAGACCTTGTTGTTGCCCTCCTTTGGCGACAAATAATGGGATTTCTCCTGCATCTCAAGACCGACTGTGTCATCAGAGCCGTCGTGAATGGTGGCGATTTCCGCAATTGACAAATGAAACATCAGTCTGCATCTGAGTTGGTAAACCCTCAAATTAGGGAGAAGACACTACAAGCAAACCACTTAAAGGCCCTAGAAACTGATAGCCTCAAATGAAGTCAAAGCTTCAAGTGTCAGTTCAAAAGAAGCTTCGAACCGGGTATAGCAGGAAACTGGAGATTTAAGTGCCAAGATTCCAATCTCAATCAAGCAGCTATCCCAATGTTACAACCAGAATTTTCTACAACGAAGATGTTCCATGGAGAGCAAAAACAAAATGACAGGAAACAGAAATATTGAACAAAGAGAAATGACCTCGTTGAGGATAGTTCCACAAAATCTTAGTTTTAGAGTGATATGTTAATTCAGCAGTTGAGATGAATGAATAAGACAGCAACTTTAGAACACAAATATACTTTAATATGACGAGAAAATAAATACGAAAGAATCAAAGAAGACCTCGGATGGTAAAGAAAGGAGTTGACTTCATCAGACAGTAAGAATTAGGCAGTTAGATGGGTACTATACAGAAAAATCCTAACGAATTGCCTTCCAGCTCTTCTTCTAAACCAAATGAGCAATCAGTGTAATTGTTGAAATATAAAGTGGTAGTTTGTCCCGTATTAGAAAAAAAAAAAGAAGAAGAAGACTAATATATAAGTTTAGTGAGCTACTTCACCTATTACCCATTAGTTTTAGGATGAAACCTCACTTAGATTTGTATGTTGTCTAACTTTCTTTCTCATATAGACTCGTAGATCCATTATAAATTCTAACATGGTCTCAGAGTAGGTTGCTCTTTTGTTAGAAATTAACACCTCGAAATGATAAATTATATCACGTGTTAAGCTTTAAATTAACTTCACATGTGAAGGGGGTGTGTTGAAATATAAAGTGGAAGTTTGTCTCACATTGGAGAAAGAGAGGAAAGAAGACTAACATATAAGCCTAGTAGGCTACTCTACCTATCACCAATTAGTTTTAAAAATTAACCTCACTTACACTTATATGTGGTCTAACTCTCCTCCTCGTATGAGCCCGTAGGCCCATTACAAATTCTAACAATAATCAATTCATGACCCAACCCTAAGCAACACTCTATAAATGATTAAGTTCCATCTTTTTGTAGTTTCTTTTTGACACATTTGTGTATTAGTGTCAAGTTAATTACACTTATCTATCACATTAATAATACATGAGAGGGTTATATAGATATAAAATAATCATTATTCCTATTAAGAATTTTCTAACTTTGCTAAATAAAATCCAAGTTAAACACCGGCTTTGTAATTTTTGAATTGATTCTTTCAATAAGTGGTTTAGACTCATTGTAAGTTGGTCTCTTACAAGAAATTGGAATTCTTAGATAAATAAAGGGGTTTGAAAGATTTCAACCTTACCATTATGTAGAGTATTAAAAGTGAACTTATTGAGTTAGGATAAGCATTGGAAAGATCATTTGAAAAAAAAACTTGTTATTCACATGCTCTTGAATTTAGACTAAAATTTAAAATTGATTTATGGACTAATCACATTCTTGATTAACTTGATTAATACCTCCATACTTAGGGTAAAAAGGTAAGGGGAAAGGTACCCCTTTGCCTTAAGCCTCTAACTCTTTGGAAGAGCTTAGTAGGTTTTGCATTGATTAGGATTCCAAATGAAACACTAGTGAAACATCATGTAGTCCCACAAATGAAATTATAGGAAAAGTAAAAAAAAACCTTTCATTTTATTCACCAAATGCTCTAATATAGTGAATCAATTCACATATGGAAATCAACCTTAATTTCACAATTCTTTCTTAAATGCTTCTTGTAGTTCTTGAGTAGTTTTTGAACTAACAATATATTATCCCTTATCAATTTGCTTTTTATAAATGCTCTTTATAAAGAATAAGCTAAAAAAACAAGGGTAGTTTTTAAATTATCTTCAATCAAGTCATTAGATGACTTTATAAATAGTATTATAAAAAGGAATAAGTTTTAAATTATCTGTAATCAAGTTAGCGAAGACTTTATAAACAGTATTAAAAAAGATACAGGTATGTAATCGTTTGTTGTGAGAAGGGACTGTACCTTAGGAATAAGGCAAATAAATGTCTTATTCATCTCACTTAACATTTGGATAAACATTTGATTGAATATATTTATATTGCCATGTTTAATGTATTTTGGATGTTATTTGAGTGTCTTATGGTATTTATGGTACTTATTTTGCTTTAAGCGTGTTTTAGGAGATAACTGCCTTGATATACCAAAATTATAAGAATTCAAGATAAATTGTGGCTTAGAATGGAAGAATTAAAGCAACTTTGGACTTACATTACTGATATGTGCTTAATTGATTATACATTTATTCCATAACACTTAGTTATTAATGCTATAAAATGCTTAAGACATTCACTTTAGTTCATATTTGGTTTTAGGTACAATTTGAAAATAAAAGAGCTAAAGTGAGTCAAAAGCATAATCTTTAAGTCATCTTCTTGAGATTCACATTCACTTATCTTCATAGAACAATAAGAAAAAGGATTAAAGCAAGAGGAGAACAGAAAATGCATAAAATGAAGAATATATGATGCATAAAATAACTCATGGTTATGCACCATGTTATCCTACAACATAAAGGCTCACGATTGTGAGCCTTCAATAAGGTCATTTATAGTCGTGAGCCATTAAGTCACACCCATAACTCTTATATAGCTATCCCCAAGCCCTAGTTTTCACTATAAATATAACATATTGTGACGAAAAAAGGCATGAATCGTTTTAAGGAGTGAAGTCTCAGTTTTGGAAGAGGAGAAGGGGTAGAGCTCGACTCTGTTGGAGGTCATAGAGGGCTAAACTTCCAGATGCCAGTTCGAAGGTGATATCAATGTCGAAGAACATGATGAAGCATTCTCTCTATATGTATTGTGTTCTTTCTCACTTAGGAACTGATTATGTTATCTTATGTTTATTGTTTGGGTATTGTCTAAAGATGATCTTAACGTGTTTATTGGATTGTTTTATTACAAACCTATTGCTAGAATCTTCAATATAATCCATAATTGTTATGTTGAGATTCATTTGTAGCTACTAATGAAATTGAATCATTAGGGATACAATCTATAATTTGTTATGTTTTCAATTGATTTTAAATCATTAGGGATAACATAACCCTGATTAAATGACCTGAGCTTATATGTTTGTTACCTTAATTAATCTGTTTTCCTAACTCGTAATGCAATTGTCCAGTTAAATCTAGAGAGCTTATCTTAGGTTATTCGCTAGCTAGGTAGGGATAACAGTTTGTTTTAATTGAACACGAACTAAGGGAAAATCTTATCGTTAACCTACAATTAGTGGTTGCTAAGAGAGGTATGAAAATAACAATTCAATGATGTATGTTTAATTATGTATAGGTTGAGATTGAATTGATGTCTGGGTTCTTAACGTATTCATCACTTTTCTCATTTTTATGTTGTTTGATTAAATTTGCTTTCATTAGTTTAGTTTCACCTTATTTTCTTATTTGAAACCTAACCAAACCCCACCCCTAACCTAAGCATCAAATTTTTTCATTTCAAAAGCTTTATATACATTCTCTGTGGGGTCGACCTAGATGCATCACTAGATATAATTTTAGGTCTAATTATTTTGTGTAGTATTAAGACGGGCTACCAATTTTGACGTTATTGGTGGGGAGTATAGTGCTTTAGTTTTTGTTCTTGATTTTAATTGGTGTTTTGTACATATTTGTTTATAATTAGTTTCTTTTCAGTTATTTCTTGATCTTTTCACTTTTTGTTTAGTGTTTGTGTATGAAACGAACATATAGAAGGGAGTCTGTCATTGCTGGATATTATTAATGCTCTTGATGGAAATTTTTCCTATAATTCATATTCTTAATCCTATAACCAAGTTTTGAGTGATCATACAAATTTTAGTTATGGATGAGATAACCATCAATATTACTTCCTTGATAGTTTGCAAGACACACAACAGTTTCTAAATAGACCAGAAACTTCTTATTACGACTCAGGTCCATCTTTGGAAGAATTAATTAATGTTTTGGCTACTAATACTTTATAATTTCAGCAGGATATGAGGCAAGTTTCGCAAGATACAAAGTTTAGCATCCAAAATTTGGGGAGACAGTAAAACTTAATTACATCTCTAGAAAAATTAGGCTATGCTTGGTTGAGGGTTTATTAATAGAATGTAATATTATTCCATCGTTTGGGAGGAGGGTTTATAATGGAATAGAATGGAATGAGATGGAAGAGGAGGGTTTCATATCATATCTCATTCCATCCTAAACAGTAAAAGTAAAAAACCTCTGATTTAGGAGGTTTAGGATAGAATGTAAAATGATAAACAACTTTTCACTATATTATATTATAAACCTTTCTTCCAAACAATGTTTCACTATATTACATTATGAAGCCTTCCATCCCTCTTAAACAACAATTTTCTAATATTACATTCATTTACATTTCATTCCATTAAAAACCTTACGTCCAACCAAACATAACCTTAGTTAATATTATGACTACTAATACTTTGCAAAATTCAACAGGGTGTACAATAGTTCCAGCAGGAAATGATACAATTCCAGCAAGATGCAATGTCTAGAATATAAAACTTAGCAAGACAGATGTGTCAAATGACAAAAGCTCTTGACCACCTAGCATCACAAAGCAAAGAGACGCACCCGTCTCAACTCGAGATATACCCAAAGGATGTTAGTGCGTAGACCTTACAGAGTGAGAAGGAGCTTGAGAATCTTGAGAGGATTACTTAAGGGATTGCTTGTGAAGAAGAAGTGGAGAAGGAGCTTGAAGCAAAACAGGATATATCATTTAGCTCGAAGGTTAGTACTGAATCCATAATTATGGTTAAGACTAACCCTTCACCTTTACCTAGCACATTAGAGAAATTGGACAAGGAAGAAAAGGGTGAAGAGATATTTGAAATATTTCAAGAATGCAGGGACTCAGTAGAGATCAAAAGTTTGAAGATAGGGAAGATGCTGAATATGAGTGATCATCAACTTAGGCCTTATCCTGAAGAACCTTAAGTGGAGGAAACTCAAACTGTGACATCCGAAGATCATAATTTTGCCACATGATGAGGAAAAGAAGGAGTTAAGCTAGGAACAATAAACAAAAGCCCTGCTTGGGAGGCAGCCCAACAGAAGTTTTTTTTTCTTTTCCTTTACATTTTAAAAATTATTTCTTATATGCATGTGTGTTTTTTTGTTCTTATATGTTTTTAAGCTTTTAACCAAAGAGAAAGAAAGTCAAACAAACAAACAAACAATTTCTCTTTTTTCTATTGCTCCTAAGATTATATAGTCATAATTTGATGAGTAATTAAAAATAAGAGGAAAAAATATGTTTAAATAAAAGTTTCAAAGAGGAAATACATTTGTTTTGAAAATTAGGGTTAACTTATCCTCCTGAACTTGTATTGAATTGGTGATTTGAGTATGCTGCATATGAGGTAGATGTTGTTTTGAAAGGATCACACCATATACTTTCAATATATTGTTATAATTAATTTTTATGAGTGATCCCTTTTAATTGGTTATGCTTCATGTGGTTTGTAGTGTGGGAGCTTGAATTTGAGTTATGAAAGATAATTTTTTCATTCATCATAGCTGATGTACATAGTTTTGAATGAATAGTAGTTTTTACACTTGATGTTGCACTAAGTGTTACTTTTACTTCACTAGCTTCAATGGTTTTTATGCTACAGTACCTAAATACATCTCACCTTAACCTTTGCCTACATTAAATCCTTAGAAAAGTCATTTGATTTATAATTATGCATGTGAATTTTAGTGATGGAGAAATAAAATGATATACAAAGTTGTGAAATGTTATGATCATGAATAGTGGTTGAGTGTACCCATAGATCTATCTTATTTTTAAACATTTTTTGTCCAAGTCTACCTCTAGATTGCTCAGCTTCTAAAGGGAATGATTGTTGACTGGTTATGAGTAGAAACATTGAATGTTGAATTCTCACTATGGTTTTGAAAGTTACTTCTCTTTATTTATGACTATCTATTATTGGGAAGTGTGGAAAATGAGTAATTATTTTGGGTTTATGATCACGGCTTATCGTTCAATATTAAAATTGATTCTTGGAAACCGGTCAAATAAAATTTATACCAAGAATTGCGACACAGGGTGCAACCTCGGGTCGACTCTCAAGGAAACCAGTGCACCAATTGATCCTAGACTAGCCTAATGATTGAAT
>JAOTAZ010000220.1:22796962-22807464 GCA_025629785.1 Erythroxylum oxycarpum | reverse complement strand
AGAAACAAAAGTTAATGAAGTTTTATACATCAAGAAAATTATAACCAGAGATTGACAAATGGAAGTTTATAGTGCTTTTTATTGCCACAGAACCCCCTCCGTAATAATGAATACCATCCAATACCTGTTATATATATTGTACAGGTATCATAGAAAAGAAAAGTTGAAACTGAGAATAGATCTAAGCAGAAAACAATAAGAACCTATGATACTCGTACAAGAACATTCGTTGAAACATCATTCCCTGTAGCTCTGCTGAGGCACCTTTTTTAGTATAGCCAAGATAAGATCAAAGTAGAGTGAGAGTTCTGCGACAGCAAACAGAGTCACTGGCAAGCATGTTGCACCATAAATTGGATATGCTATCTGTCTCAAGTCCTTCTTCAGTATGAAGTAATTTCTTGCACAGAATGAGATTATCATGCAAACTATGGACGTAAACAGTGAGGTTAAACCAAAAAAATTTTCCTTGGCGAATCCTTAAAGAAATCGGTTTCCTGATGCCGAAAAGTAGCAATAGACATGAAGAAGACCAAGGCAGTTAATGAGAGGGAGAGGGCTACAAAGGACGAGATCGCAAAGACACCAAATCCAGTCTTATCTTTCAGAATCGGTATGCCATCATATTGGTTGAAAACTCCTGGTACGGTTGCGACAGTTGCAAATGAGACTCTAGTAATGAGTGCTGCAACTAGAGAGCAGGACTCTGATGTTTTTATCAGCCATTCTCTGCCATTTGCTACTAGTTCTTTATGCGTGTCTGTGAAGACTTCCTCTGCAGTCTCGTACTTGTCATTATAACGAGCAAAGAAATGTTTTGGCATGGAATCCTTCACAAACTGCATAATCATATATTCGCATGTTTTTAGTTCAAACGTAGCAAGTAACGACTTCATTTACTTACCATTCCTGTTTGGTCTATTATCGCAAAAATAAGCCTTGGTTCATTGCACAAATTGGCTGAACTGGAAACACTATTGGAAAACACTGGGAATATGGTTGGTACAAGAAAGAAATGAACACAAAATGAGCGTAAATTTTAAAAAGAACCAGATACATAACCATCTGGTTGATATGGCTTCATAGATTTTATAAAAGATAGAATACTAAAACTTTGGTATCGGAAAACAAAAGATGCAAAGTTAATGAACCATTAATTGATTTTTTTTTCTGGAGTAAGCAATTGCTTCCGGGCTAAAAGTTTGCAGGACATCAAGCTTAATAACAAATCAACCATAAGTAACAAAAAGATACGTTTAAAATATATGACTTGTTCTTTCATCTAGAGACAAGTGGACTGTGTTTCCATCTCTACAAATAACCAGATTATCGTCCCCAAAAAGTTGGGTATATCCTCCATCAAAGGCTACGATAGGTAGATTTCTTTTAGACCCAGAAACAACAACGGCAAGTCGTCTGCGTTAAAACATAAATTTTTAAGGGAAAAAAAATAAAGAAGAAGAACGAACCTGATGAGAGGGGTAGAGGAAACACAGCGAGTCGGCTATTGTTAACACAGAGCAAAGGAGACTCTTGTATCTTTACGTAAGTGATGGAAAGTCACTTTAAAAATAGCTTCCCGAAAAAGTTGTTATTTGGGCTTTTTTTAAAAGCTTCAAATTATAGTTTTTGAAAAAGCTGTATTTTAGCTTTTAAAAAAATTGTTTCTACTGTAAAAGCACTTTTGAAATGTATAGCCAAACATCAACTTTTTCTTTAAAATAGCTTTTGCAATAAACAAAAGTGCTTTTGGACCTTTCAAAAACTGAACCAAACATACACTTAATCCTAGTAGCTTTTTTAAGCTTCTAATTATTTTTTAGTGTTTTTTCACTAGTTTAGAAACTCTCCTTTTTTTCTTCAACTGCCTCTATCTTTAAAACATGAAACCTTAGAATCTCCAACCAATATGGTGCAAAAATGGCACTATGTAAAATCACATGTTACTTAAGATAATATTTTGGAACTTTTATGTGATAGATCGCTGCTAACACGAGCAAGGACATGAGTTGGTGTTTCCATGATTTTAACAAACATAGGCAAAACATGGGAGGATGATGTGTAGACTACAAAATATAATGATCCCTTATTAAACATCTAAAAACAAAGAGGCGTGTTAGTGTCGTGTTAGTCATGTATGTAACTCTCGTAAAAATAGAATGTAACATGATTGAACATATAAAGCAACATAGTACTATATTGTACTTTTATGAGTTCTCAACTTAAAATATGCCGAATTTACTTCAATAGACTCAAATCTTTCTAACTTTACTCCTTTAATCTTTCTACCTTTACTCCTTTATTAAGGTAATGAAACAAGACCTGAAATGAAATATAAATCATATCAAATCCAATGAAAAATATCAAAAGCCAAGTATAATCATACCAAAAATATAGTATATCTAGCACACATTACTTAAGTTCTTTTTATGGTATACTAATTTCATCTTTACTTTCATTAATACAAAAGTCATTTACAGTTTTTAAATTAAAGTGATATTTTAAAAAACATGAAAAAAAAATCATAAAAGCATGCATAGATAATAAATAAAGGGATCCTTTTAACAAAAAATAGTATAAAAATATTCACTTTTTTTTTAAGGATACGTAGGAAGAAATGATAAGCAAAATCAAGAAATTCGAAATAAATATTAAGATAACATGGTATTTGAGTTATCTTTCTCGTCATTATCCAATGGTTGCAGAAAGATGGGAATTTTTGTTAGGGCAGTAAGACCACAAGTTTGTGAAAACCAAAAATTAAGTGAATTATATATAGAAGAATTATCCATAATCTTGAAATTGGTTTTACATTTCATTGTTTTGCTTAAACATTCTATTTGATCATTATCATTTTCTTAAAAGTGTCAAGTGATTCATTCATCCCAAGAAGTTGACATCACAAGAACAACATGATGGGTAATTACAATCTAGAAGTCGTCTTCCAAATTATCGTGTCATATTTAACAAATTATTTGAAAATTTTTCATATCAATTAATGTTTTATTGAGTACGCTCAATTTATTGAGTTCCCCTACTTTCATCATTTTGAAGAAAAAATCATATGAAATTCTAACTTCAACATATTGTCAATTATTTAAGCTTGTTTGGTTACAAGCATGCTGAACTTAGTGCCAACCATGTGGCATATTAGTTTGAAAATCAATCAAATTCCTTTAAAATTTCGATAATAGTTTTAACCAATCAGGTTCTTCTCAAATTTTCTTATTGGACTCAATATCAGCCACATCTTTGCAAAGTATGAATATTCCTCTCATTTTCATTCGTTTGAATCATTTATGCATTTTGCTTTATTGATAAACTCTCCACTTGAATTTATGAAAAAATATACACATTAAATTCTAGTTATGTAATGTTCATTCTATTGAATTGTAAACTCTCAACTAACATATTTAGATTTTACATTCTAAGTCTAGACGTCTGGAAGCTCTCATTTATAAGGAAGAGTTATTCCTAGTTCTAGCTATGAAAAAGAAAGAAATAAAAAATCCTAAAGGCTCTAAGAGTGAGTAGCAAATGAGATAACTAATCAGGGTAGTAATAACACAACCTACATACTAGATAAAACACTTCCAAGTAGGGATAACAATTTTAAAGTGCCTAACTTTTTGGGATTTTTCAATTGAGTGTCCAATCTTCTAAAATTTTCAATTAAGTAACTAACATTTTAAAACCTTAACAACTCAGTTTAAAACGTTAGTTTCGTTATTAATTTGTTAATTTAGCTACAAAATTTTTTGTTATTCATGACATGTTGATGTCCACCTGAAAAATAGTGGTCATGATTAGATTGAAGTAGAGAAGAAAAAAAAATTCTAATGGACACCAACATATCGTGAATAACAAAGATTCTATTAGCAAATTACTAACAGAACTAACGCTTTGAACTGAACTATTAAAGTATTAAAATGTTAGTCACTTAATTGAAAAACTTAAAAGTTTAGACACCAGGTTAAAAAATCTTAAAAGTTTGGACACTTTATGATTACTTATTGAAAAGCAAATATGAAAATTAATCTAGCATCTAACTCCATCAAATCTCAATCTCAAAATATTTCAAAAATATGAAAATATTTAACTCATATTAAGAAGTTCAAAATTTATTAAAAATAAGGAGTTACGCAACTTTAATTGAAAGGTCAAATTTAGTCAAATTAATGCATAATTAAGCAAAGTAAATAAATTTAATCACATGTAACCAATTTTTCCAAAAATCAATTAACTTTTAAAAGTCCCTAAATTAACCAATATGTACTTAAACATGAACCAATGAAATTTAACATATTGACCATAAACGCACTCCTAATTCCGTCGATAAATCATCAATTTTAGAAAAACAAGATACAAATTTTTTTGGTACATTTGATAATCTCTAATTTTGTAACCATTTTACCACCCATATTGTTAAATTGTGTGGCATAAATTGAAATGTTGCGAAAATTGTCGAAAATAAATCACCATTTTCATTTTTAGGAGAAGTTAAGAATTGCCGCAAATCTCCAAAATAACGGAGGTTGGGATTTACATAAAATGTAGAGGTGAGATTGAGGAAAGAGTTCGGAGATTGACAGGTAACTCCTAGTTTATCATTATCTCCAAATTTTGCAATGCTTTTCCTTGGGCCATAAATTATTCACTTCTCTTTATTTTCAGTTTCGACCTTACAATTGAATCCTAAAGTTCAATAATGACAAGAAATTTGCTTCTCTTTCATTAAGTATTTTGATTTTAGATGTTATACTTAAATTATATATATTTACTTATTCTTATTTATTATTATACCTACTTATTGGCCACTAATACCTATCCTTAAGCTTCAACCCTGCTTTTACCAATAGATTTTTAAAACTTTATTATCAGTTTTAACTCAAGATGACAATTTTAACTCGACCTATCTGGCTGAACTCAATTTTAGCTCAAATTGACCAAATCACGGGTTAAAATAATTCAACCCGACCGCTTGGTACATGGTCTGATCAGAATAATAAAAATGACGTCGTTTTGTAAATTTATTTTAAAAAAAAGTAAGAATGGGCCAAGTCACAAGCTGGCTATCTCCAACAAGCCTGCGATTCTCATAAACCCATAACCATTATGCGGCTCAAAAAGCAACTGGATTCCCTTCGTTAAAATCACAGGGAGAAGTCCAATATACTCCTAACGACAAAGGACGTACTCGAACAAAACGTAAAGAGTATACTACAAAATGGCCAGCATTCAACAACCTTTTATTCAATTAAAGATAGCATCGATGTAACTGTCATGAACATGCAATTGGTGAATCACGAGTAAATGGCTTTTCCCTCACCATCCTCTTTGAGAACCCTCCGAGGGATGCACATTCAACCTATCAAGCACAACGTTGAAATCCACAGGCTGTCCACCATCCTCCATCCGTTGAATAACACTGATAACACGATCGCCCCTAAACCCCATGCTTACCAACTTGTCAATCAACTCATTATACTGGTGGCTGCGAGGGAAGTTTGGTTGACTTGGATTAGACAACATAGTTGTGCCTGGTGTGGCTGGCCTTGGGTTCTGCAGTGAGAGATTTGTTGGAGGATACCCACCTTGTTGAAATTGTGATTGTTGAGGTGGATGATGTGCTCTCCCACCTTCAGTGTCATACATCATGTAAGGACCTGGTGGAAGAGTAGAATGGGGCCCTTGAGCTACATACACATCACCTGGTTGTGTTCCAAAAGCTCCTTTAAGTTGCTGAGGTTGAGTTTGAGGTTGAGGCTGTTGTGAAACCGTTCTCCCAGCACCATATCCATAAGGCATGGCATCTGAATGGCTGGCTAAAGGCTGAGGAAGGGCTGATAATGGGACTTGAATAGGCATGCTGTTTGGAAGTGTCTCTGATGGAGATGAATTCATTTGTTGACCTGGCGGAGTATAAGTGGGATAAACTGCTGTAGAAGAGGGCCCAACCTGGGACTGAATTGTCTGCTGCTGTGGCTGTACTTGTTGAGGTAATTGCTGGGGCCACTGCTGCTGATACTGAGAAAATTGCTGGCCAACTGGTGCCTGATTCACCTGTGTCTGCAGTACCTGTTGTCCCACTCCGGAAATTTCTTGCACTTGGGGTGTCCGGTATTGAGTATCAGCAGCTGTATATTGTGATGGACGGTGTGGGGCTTCGACTGCAGAAACAGGTAAATGGGGAGGAGGCATATAGTAATTTGACAGACGTGTAGCATTCTGAGCTGGGATTTGAGGCGGAGTAGGAAAAGTCGATTGTTTTTGCTGAGGCACAATCTGGTGGGAAAGAGCCAGAGCTAACTGTTGGTTATGCACTTCAGATGTATTATTAGTGCTTTTGATATCAGAAGCGGTTGGTGCAGCTTTCTCTTCATCAGGTTGAGAATGGCTTGATGTGGATTCTTTCTGCACAAGCTGAAGCTTGGCTAGTTCTTTTTGAGTCTCAGCAAGTTCGTGCTTGTCTCTTAATATCTGGACAGACATATGCACCTGGACCAAGCAACAGAAGATTGAAATGTACCAAACGGCTCAAAAAGTCAAACCACAAGAAAAGTAAAAGAATTTAGTGTAATCAAGAAACAAGAAAGCATTGTTAACTATATGTTGATTCCTTAGGTTCAAGTAGGTTCAAATTTGAGACAGACAGATGCATTTCTGCTTCGATAATCAAACCACAAGTTTGACCTATTCTGACATGGAATCTTGCCTCCATCAAGAATTCAGAATCAAGAGTTACATTTCATACCAAAACCACTTATTCAACCCAATGCACTACATTCCTAGGCCTTCTAATAATTTGGCTTTACTCCCACCTTTATACACTTTCTCCTCTCCCATCACAGTAACTTTTGGTCATCCCACTCTCTATTTCTATTTTTTTCACACAAATTTACACACATATAAACAAAATCAGTTTCTTGGACCTCAAAGTTAACATTAAAATTCAGTCTTAATAACCTCATTGTCTGTACATAGTGACAAAGTGCAACCACCAAAATAGGAGGAAAAATCCAGTGACTTCAAATAAGAGGTCCATTACTTTTCTCTTCTTTATGTGATTATGTTTTGGTATGTGTGGATACATGAGTGTTATGCCAGGGGGATAAAGGATCTGGAGATAGGGGCACATATCTCACAAAGTTTGAGACGATGATCCATGGTAAAGGGTCCCATCGCACAAATGCAAGACCAATCATATGCATTCAAATCCATACCAATTAGAATTATCAGAAGTGAGAGAGAGGTATGGGGCTTTTCAACATCTTTTGTCCCATTGATATTCAAGAGGTTGATCTACACCAAATATGGCTGCCTTGTACTTTAAAATTCTTATCAATACAGATAACATGGCAGCAAAGAAAGACTAAAAGTTAGAGGAATGCATAAGGCCACAAAGAATAAAAATAAAAAGCAGGAAACTAAATTCAAAAGAAAACGGAAACTTTCTAGACATACGAAACAATCAATTGTATCCAAAAATTTAGAATCATAAAACTAGGGCAGCCACGTCAACATATCCTCTTCTTAAAAATCCTTTTCTGCTCTTTTCTTTGTCTTTGTTGCCTATCTTTAGAGTTTATAATGGCATCTAATGGCTCTGGTGAGCTGCTATGTTTCCATTGAAGGGTTGGGATGGCATTGTCAAGCATGCATTGCCTTACCAATGGCACGGGCAAGTTATCACGCTTGCCCCAAACAGGCTGTACTGACTATATAGAGCAAGGATGAGCCAATAAGCAACTCCTATTTGAGCTATAAAGTAGAGGATAAATCATACTACACCTGCAGTGAGAAATTGGCCCCCAAGTGCTCAATTTATCAAGGAAAAGTGTTATAGCTAGCACATAAAATTAGCGATAAAATATGTCATGAAGCCTTGTTACTGCTAGTGGCTCAAAACCTCCAGCTTTTGCTTTCTTCAGTTTCACCTCCATTTCTAATTTCATAATGCATAAAACATCTCCTAAAATTGACTAGGTAAGCAGGACATCACAAACTATTTACATGATATCTGGCAAACAAATGTTTCATCTGAAACATACAACACCTCAATGGACAGCCAACAGGAAAGTTATGAACACAATTTTCCTTATTCCCTTCATCCCTTTCACACATTGGCCATGGAGAATACTCACCATAGAAAATTAAGGCGCTGTGACAATTGGGTTACAAGATAATAATTTAAGGCAGTTACAAGATAATAATTTAAGGCAGTTACAAGATAATAATTTAAGCCAGAAGTGGTAGAACACATGCCTGAAGACAAAAGGAAAAGTTTTTTCTCCCCAGAAAAATTGCCCATGGGCATTTTGGATTTAGTTGTCATAAAATAAAATCTTAAACTCATATTTGAAAGCGAAAATTGAGTGTTTAATCCAGTATTTCAAAAAATAAATAATTCATCCAAAAATTACAAATTAGTTGCATTGCAGTCTTCATATCATTACACCCCTAATTACTTTGAAACTGAAGAATGTATAGAAGTAGTAGACAGTCACAAAACATTCCATTTTGAATGACACATTGGTCCTCTGAAAAATGATTTTTGTGCTTGCTTGGGAATTTAGATTAAAATATGCGAATAAATGAAACCAATTCGAACATAGTTTTGCAATCATAGGAAAATTAAGATTTGACAATCAAACATCAGAAAGTTCTAAAATCATAAAGAAAGCAATCATTATGCTTGGGGGAAAAGGTACTATCACCAGCCTATTGACATAATTTCAGTTACAGATAAACAAAATGAAAAAGAATTGAGTGTCATGAGTTTAGACCATCCAGTATACAGTCACAACATGCCACGCCAAGGAAGATAAGCAGAAAATACAGCAAGGCATCTGGTCAGAAATATGCCAACAACAGCTTTCTACATAAACATAAATTCGTAGTAACTCACCTCATGAAGAAGTTTTTCGAGAGATTTAAGCTTCGAGTTGGCATCCCTGTTGCCACGAACTAAATCAGATCGCATCTCTCCAATTGATTTATCTAGGTTGTAGCAATACAATTCCAGTTGGGACAAGCGTGAACTGATACCCTCAAGGAAATGCATGAGGATGTCAGTATGCTTTTTCACACTTTTCTCAACAGCAGTAATCACATCATGGGTAAAAGAATCTTCTGGCTGACTATAGGAAGTAACAGGAAACACAGATGATCTTGCCATTCTGTTTTTGAGCAAATCCTGCTTTAAAGCAAGCAATCATAATAAATGATAGTGGATGATGATAGGAAGACAAATTATGTTATATATAAACCCATAAACCAGGGGTATGCTTCAAGGAGCGAGAGGTGAAAAAAAGTAAAAGCAACTTTCAATTGCCTTCCATGGCAGGAAAGTGCAGCATTCAACATTTCGCTCCTGCAATCAAAAATCAGTTCAACCTTAACACTAAAATAGAAATTTGGAGCAATTCCCATTTAGAAGTTGTTCTATTTGTCTACCATCAAAAATTAATATCAGACTAATTCCTAAGAAGAAAAGGTAGTACTTTCCAAATTTATCCTTGTATCATTTGCATGACAGGTTAAAGTTAAACAATACATTAATTGTCCAAGTATTTTGATAAAGATTAATTCCAAAAAGATTGCATAAGAAAAAGAAATAAAAAGGAACATGTCACGCAATCTTTATGGCATTGAGATAGAATGGTCAGGGACATTTCAAGCAATTCAATCGCTGCACCATCCCAAGTATCCAATGTCTTTCGGCTATTTTATGTATTTGAATGAAGCAGTACGAAAAAAAGATCACATATAAAAGAACAAGCTTAGTGTTTGCGCCCAAAAACATCAACTAAATTTTCCTAGTGCCAAATCCATACGGCCGGAGTGTTGGATTCCTTGAAGCTGAATATCAGATATTTGATTATCAGTTTTCCTCATATTAATAGTCTACTAATCTAGTTTTTCACTTCAGTATAACAGATAAGACTTCAAGTTTAAAGCATAAGAATAAGATAACCCAAAAGGTAATTGGTTTTTCCATATATGATACGACCCCACCGCAGATTAGCTGCTAGGGTTTGACGACTAAAACAAAATATAAAAAGTAACTTCCATTTCACTCAATTAAAAAGAACAATTCAGATGAACTTTTAGGAGCAAAAGGAAAATTCACCTTGGTGGAATCAGAAATAGCCATCACAGGATCAGCATGGGTGGCATTGGAAGTGTCCTGGTTGTTCCCGTAGTCTTCATAGGAGCAGAGTATGTCGTCTGAACCGAAGTCGAATCTCTTAGACCCAGAATCACCCCGGCCCGAAGATCCAGATGCCATTTCACAAGGAACCAGTCACCAAGACGAAAGTGATTGATTGATACTGATACTAGAATTTTATTCAACACATGAAATTGCTGGTAAAACTTCGAGTTTTGAGACACGGTAAGCAAACTTGGCTTTTCTTCTTTAAAAACAAGGAAAACGGGTCATGTATTATTGTCCTAACATTTCAATTTCGTTTGAGTAATGACATAATGTGTTTATATAA
>JAOTAZ010000220.1:22729824-22742070 GCA_025629785.1 Erythroxylum oxycarpum | reverse complement strand
ATGAAAGAACCCTTCAAGTTAATATGCACGCTCACGTTTCATGATTATCAGAGCAAGCATTGGACTCTGGAATCAAGCGGGGTCCAACAGACAAATGAGTAAGCAAGAGAGTTGGGTTCCAAAAACGGGATCCAACATTTGTTTTCTTTCTTGTCTGTTTATTTATTTACTTTTATTTTACTATTTATTTTTAAATTTTATCAATATTTTTCTATTTTATACAATCATTTATTTATACATTTGACTATTTTTTTCTTCTAATCATTTTTAAAAACCTCTCTTTCTTATGGGTTTATTAGAAAAAGCCTCTCTACTTGCTAGGGTTATAGGTTGCGTACTTCTTGACCTCATAAACTCCACTTCTCTGCAGGATTCCTATTGGAACATTGTTGTTGCTTTTGTTATTTTTTCAAAGAGTGTATGATCCAAATTACTTTGATTTGGTTTGAAATATTTGGCAAGTATGTAGGTCATAAGATTTTGATATTAGTTCCCTAAAATGTTTAGCGTGCCAGTACTAGGATGTATTGTTAAGAAGTAACTTTAGAATGGATAGGTAGACCCACATCATATGTTATAGGGGAGAAGTTATGGAGAAGTGGTTCTAGTGAACACCAATTATCATATAAGAGGTTAGTAGATTCCACATAAATGAAGAAAGGTCTAAGTCCATGTCTCAACTTGAGAATCTTTCTCCAAGTCTATGAATTGTGGATCCATTTGTCTTAGAAGGATTCATTATCATTAAAAAGGCATTCATATTAACCCACTTAGGATTGGGCTAAACTAACTTAAAAAAGACCAAAATAACTTAAATAAACCTAATCGGGGCGAAAGGGCCTAATGGAGCACTCTACTTAGGCCCACGCGCTTGGTTGTCCAAAACTAGCTTAAAATAAACTAAGGCAAGTGACTTTTAATGAGTGCATATGCTTACAAATAAATATCCGGCTAATAAGTCTTTTGGCCCTAATACATAAAGGATGAATAACAAGCCCAATGTATTAAATTAAGCCCGTAAGAATAATTGAACTTGTTTTGAAATTTGGCTAAGTATTAGCCCCTCCACACGTCCTCTCTAGAAGAATCACAAGCTTGACTACTCCATTTGAATTCTCCATGGATGGTTTGGCCTTATCATCAAGATGAGATGTAATGTCACTTTGAACAAACCCTTGAAGTGCTTGTTTAAGCCTTGCTGCACGTTGCCTTGTAATAGGTCCACTTGGCAAAGTAAGCTTGTCTT
This sequence comes from Erythroxylum oxycarpum, assembly GCA_025629785.1. NCBI lineage: Eukaryota > Viridiplantae > Streptophyta > Magnoliopsida > Malpighiales > Erythroxylaceae > Erythroxylum > Erythroxylum oxycarpum. The sequence goes on along the minus strand of JAOTAZ010000220.1, from coordinate 22,740,824 downwards.
GGCGTGTGGCACCTTGATCTTGATTGCCATGGTTTCTTGTATCATATTATTTTATAGTGCATGAGGCTTTTAGGCCTAAAATGTCATAAGTTGAAAATTCTTGCCAACTAGAAAGACAGCTTTTCGATTGTGACCTAGAGATTTTCCTATGTATGATCGTGACAAAAGCTCCATACACAAAGACTGTTCTTTGCTTGCCACGATCACGTACATGCATCCAAAATCTGCTCTTTTCTTTACATTCTTGTTTCTATACACTCACAAACACATCAAACACCTTTTGAAACATAAAATTAAAATCAAATTCTTACTCTAAGCTAACCAAACACTAAAATGTATACAAACCCTAACAAGAACACAATTCTAAGCCTATACACATGAAAATCATCTAAGAAACACTTAAAAACATACTTAAACACCTAAAAAAACATATGATAATCTACACCAATCATTCCTCTCCCATAAGTATGGTATAGCTTCACTTCCCCACTCTTCAAGAGGAAACCTTCTTATTCAAATTTGTAGATACTGATAGTATAAGTAAAACAATTGAATCAGGCCCTTGACATGTTGGTGGGCAACCAATGTTCATTAAACAATGGGTTCTAGGTTTAGAGTTTGATGAAAGTAGTAGAGAAAACCATGACTTTTTTTTTAACTTTCCTAACATAGCTCTCAATACCACTCACATCTACTTGATCCCTAAACACTTCAATGCAAATTGTCTAAGTAATTTTTGCCCTATATCTTGTTGTATCACTGTTTACAAAGTGATCTTTAATTTACTTATTAACAGACTCAAAGAGAACTTGAACTAGATTATTCATTGCTCTCAAGGTGCATTTATACCTAACAGATAAATCTCAAACAACGTTCTCCTAATCAAAGAAAACTATAGAAGATCTATTAAAAGTTATGCTATCAAGTTTGATTTCTCTAAAGCTTTTGATAGACTTCAATGGAATTTCATCTTAATTTTCTTTGAATGGCTTGGATTTCCTAGCTTGTTTATTAACTAGATACATTTCTGCATCTCTACTCCTGCATAATCTATACTGATGTGTGCTTAATGTTGATACATTTAATCCACGAAACTTAGTGACTAATGTTTTAAAATGCTTAAGACATTCACTTTAGTTCATATTTAGTTTTAGGTACAATTTGGAATCATAATAGCTAAGGTGAGTTGAAAGCACATTCTTTGAGTTGCCTTCTTGAGATTCACACTAATTTTCTTCATGCAATGAGAAGGAGAAGGATTAATGACAATGCCTATAAGATTGATCTGCTAGGTAAGTACAATATTTTTGCTACCTTCAATGTTGCTGACCTTTCTACTTTTGATAGGATTCATATTCGAGGACAAATCTTCTTGAGAAGGGAGGGACTGATGTGAGTAAGGCCATGGATCACCATAATGGGGGCGTATCAGAGGGAGCCCAAGGAAGAGAGCAAGCTATTCCAACTGGGATCATAACCAGAGCTAGGGCCAAGAGGCTTAAGGAGGCCTTATATGTACATGTGGGTCAACTAATGGAGAGGATGGAGCTAGCCAAGCCTATTGGAGGAGAGTTAGTTGGATCGCAACCCAAATTGATCCACTTGTCTCAAATCCTTGGACTGGATTCACTTGGGGCTTGAAGACCATTGTGTTAGGCTATTATTTGTCATTTGAAGCCCAAGAGGAGGTGCGCTTATGACCAAACTTGGTGCCTCAATGAGACCAGCCCTTTAGGCACATGCTTATGATCTATTTTGGACTTATTTATATTTTGGGCTTCCATGTATTTTAAGCCCAAGTCTTTTAGCATTAAACCTAGATATAAATACGTATGTTTTAGGGTTTTGGAACACAACTTTGATCATATTATTTTCTTGTGTGCCGCTAGCCATATTGAGAGGAGAAACCCTTTTTGTTTTTTTCAACTTAGGAATTAAACATCACTTATCAACCGAATCAGATTGTGGCATGATTTTGATCCTAAACAACTTCCTTGGTTTGTTTTTTACATGTTATCTAGGTTGCTCGAGACAAGTTCTTCGTGCGGTCTAGTAGGTAAATTTGAAACCCTGTGTATCAGATTTGATTTTGGTTAATTCGAATCTACCCTCTTCTTGTTTCTTTGAATTCAAACTTTTCAATACTTCAATTCTGTGGTTTCCCATCAAAATCAACTCTTCCATTATCATATTAAGGAGTTTCAAACAATCCCTCTTCGCTCCTTCCGTATGTGTACGTTATTTGGTATCAAAGCATTGGTGTGGAGGATAATTCTTATTCAACTCCATCGGAATTCAAGAAATCGCCGCCTATCACCATCCAATTATCATCAGTTCATCAATTCAGGTGTGAATTAACTTTCAGCCTAGGTTTCTTCTTGTTTCTTATTTCGAATAGGGTTTTCAAATATTCTTCTTGGTTTTTTTGTTAAAACTTTCGGCCTATATTAAAAAAAAGTCTAAAAAATTGTCCAAAAAAAGAATTTGTGTCGAAGAAAGTCCAAAAAGAATTTGTTTAAAAAAAAGTTTGGAAAAAAAGTATTGAAACACCACAAAAAATGTTTTTGTTTCATCATACTTATACTTGCTTGTTGGTTCATTTTGAATCATCCGTGGTAAGCAGTTTCAAAATTTTTCTAAAAATTACAAGCTTGTTGCATATTATCGGTTTCGAATTGTTGATTGATTATGATTAGTTGGGGTTGTTTATTCTTGCTAGTTGGTTTGAAATTTTCACACCCTTTTGATTCTTTTGATCGGTTGAGAATTGGTTCTGAGTGGTGATTTGAATTTCAGAAGGGATTGAGTAGTAAAAGGCAAAAGTGTGTGAGCTTACTTGAGGGTTTCATTGTCATTAATAAACACGAGGGAAATGACATCATTTGAGTGAAACACGTGAGGGAGTGTGCGAGGTTGTTTACTACTAACCTTGTTTTGAAGGTATATCATTTTATCTACAATGTCACAGGGAGGTAGTAATGATGACAACCAAAGGGGAGACACAAATATTGCTTCCACTTTGAGAGCTATGCAATAACAATGTAAGAGGTTCAATCTAGCCTTAACTAAGATTAAGGGACAGATGGATGAGCTCAGACAAAGGAGATGCGAGGAATCTTAGGGGAGGTGTGCAAGTGTACGCAAACAACAACCACCACCTCGCAGACCACCACCTCAGTATGAGCCAGAAGAGGATGACTTTGAGGAGGAGGAGGAGTTTGAGGTACGCAGACCTAGGAGAGCTTAGAGAGTTGAGCCATTTAACAGGAGGGATAGAGACCTCAAATCCATCAAGATGCATATCCCAGCCTTCAAAGGAAGGAATAATGCAGAGGCTTACCTGGAGTGGGAAAGGAAGGTGGACTTGGTTTTTGAGTGCCACAATTTTTCTGAAGATAAAATGGTAAAGCTAGCCGCTGTTAAATTTACAAATTATACACTAATATGGCGGGATCAGTTGGTGACATCTAGGAGGAGAAATGGAGAGATGCCAATTACTACTTGGGACAATAAGAAGATATGCATGAGGAAGCAGTTTTTGTCTTCTTACTATTACAAGGAGATGCACCAAAAACTTTAGAGACTCACTCAGGGGTCTAAATTAGTGGAGGACTACCACAAGGAGATAGAGGTGGCTATGATCTGAGCTAACATAGAGGAGGACCCAGAGGCTATAATGGCCATATGTTTTAGTGGACTCAATAGGGAGATAGCCAATGTTGTGGAGTTGCAACACTACTTAGAGATTGAGGACACGGTGAACATGACTATGAAGATGGAAAGATAGCTCAAAGCTAGAATGACAGTAAGGAGTGGAGCAAGCTCTAGCTACTCATGGAACTTCAAATGGCCTAGAAAGGATGAGAAGTCCAAGGACAAAGGAGTGAACTTCAAGCAAGCACCTAAGAAGCCAATTGGGGGATTTGAATAGAAAGGTACATCCAACACCCAAGCTACTTCTAGTAAACATTCATTTATAAAATGTTTTAAATGCTTGGGTACTGGCCATATTGCATCTCAATGTCCAAAAAAGAAAGTCATGATTATAAAGGATAATGGGATGATTGATTTGGAGGATAGTGGTAATGAATATGAACTTATTGTTGATAATGATTTTGAGGATGAAAGTTGTTTTGAGAGAGATGTTATAGGGGAAGCACTAGTATTTAGGAGGGTACTGAGTGTTAGGGCCACGAATGAGGTTGTAGATCAGAGAGAGAATCTTTTCCAAATGAGGTGTTTAGTTGGTTGGAAAGTATGCAATTTGATCATTGATACGGGTAGTTGCACTAATGCAACTAGTTGGACTATGGTATAGAAATTGGGTTTGACATATAGGAAACATCCGAAGCCACACAATTTACAGTGGTTCAATGATAGTGCTAGTGTGAAGGTGAATAAGTAGGTTATAGTGCCATTTTAGTAGGAAGATATGAGGATGAGGTATTGTGTGATGTGGTACTAATAGAGGCTGATCATATATTACTTAGGAGACCTTGGCAGTTTGATAAGAGAGTAGCACATGATGGGTATACCAATAGGTATTCCTTTAAGTTTAAGGGTAGGAATTTCATTATACTACCTTTATCACCTCATGAATTGTACTTGGACCAGATAAAAGCAAGTAAAAGTGAGGAGGGTTCGGGTAGTGAGAACAAAAAAAGTGAACTGAGAAAAGAGGCCCAAAAGAAAAATGAGTTTGGCCTAATGGTGAGTGACTTCAAAGTGAGGAAAATAAAGTAGGATGTGCAGGATAGAAGAGCTCATAAAGAGAAAAGAAGAGAGAAAAGAAAAAGAGAAAAGCGAGCTTGTTTACTAAGGGAAAAGACTTGAAGAGAGTAACTGGAGAGAAAAGAGCATTAGTAATGGTGAGATATAGAGAGTGTTTAGTTTCTGACACTAACTCTCTTGATGCTTTGCCTAGTGTTTTTGCTTCTCTTTTGCAAGATTATTCAGATGTCTTTCTTGAGGAGATGCCCAAGGGACTGCTACCCTTAAGAGGCATCAAACACCAGATTGATTTTGTGACCAGAGCTCAAATTCCAAACTACCCAGCTTATAAGAGTAATCCTGAGGAGACAAAGGAGCTTCAAAAGTATGTGGATGAGTTACTAGTGAGGGAGAGCTTGAGCCTGTGTACGGTGCCTGTGTTGTTGGTGCCTAAGAATGATGGAACTTAGAGGGTGTGTGTGGATTGCAGAGCTATTAACAAAATCACTATAAAGTATCACCACCCTATCCCTACGTTAGATGATATGCTTGTTGAATTGCATGGTGCATTTATCTTTACAAAATTTGACTTGAAAAGTGGGTACCACCATATTAGGATGAAACCAGGAGATGAATGGAAAACTACTTTCAAAACTAAATATGGGTTTATGGGTGGTTAGTCATGCCATTTTGTTTAACTAATGCACCTATCACTTTTATGAGGTTGATGAATCATGTCTTGCGTGCATTTCTTGGAAAATTTGTAGTTGTTTACTTTGATGACATCTTGATATATAGCACTAATCTTGATGAGCATGTCATGCATGTGAAGTGTGTCTTAGATGTGTTGAGACAGGAGAAATTGTATGCGAACCTTAAGAAGTGTACATTTTGCATTGATAGGCTAGTATTCTTGGGGTTTGTGATCATTTCTCAAGGGGTTGAGGTTGATAGTGAGAAGCTGAAGGTTATTCGAGAGTGGCCAACACCTAAGAGTGAGTGAGCTGAGGAGTTTTCATGGGCTTAATAGTTTTTATAGGAGGTTTGTGAAAGATTTCTCTACCATTGCTGCTCCTTTGACTGAAATAGTTAAGAAGGAGAAACGGTTTGCATAGGGTAAGGACCAAGAGCATGCATTTGCATTGTTGAAGGAAAAATTATGTTCTGCTCCTATTATGTGTTTACCTAATTTTGATAAGGCTTTTGAAGTTGAATGTGATGCTTCTGGGATTGGTACAGGTATTATGCTTTTGCAGGAAAACAAACCAGTAGCATATTTCAGTGAGAAGCTGAGTGGTGGACAACTCAACTACCCGACCTATGACAAGGAGTTATATGCACTATCTAAGAGGTATTCCTTAGTTTTTACTCTCACTTCTAAACTATTCGAGTTTAAGCAACTTAAGGATATGTATGCTTCTGATGCTAATTTTGCTACTATGTATAATGTTTGTGAGCATGTTGCCTTTCAGAAATTCTATAGGCACGAGGGCTATTTGTTTAGGGGTAGCCAACAGTGTTTGCCTAATTGTTCATTGCGTGCTTTATTGGTGCATGAGGCCCATAGTGGTGGATTGATGGGTCATTTTGGGGTTGCTAAGACACTGGACATTTTGCATGAACATTTTTGCTGGCCTGGTATGCGTAGGGATGTTGAGCATGTATATGCCAAATGCATTGCATGTAGATAGGTAAAATCTACTGTTAAACCCCATGGATTGTATACCCCTTTACCTGTGCCTACTGAACCTTGGGTTGATATTTCTATAGATTGTGTTTGAGGACTGTCTAGAACAAAGAAAGGGTATGATAGCATCTTTGTTGTTGTTGATCGATTTAGTAAGATGGCACATTTCATTATATGTCGTAAGATTGATGATGTTGTGCATAATGCTGATTTATTCTTTAAGGATGTTGTTAGATTGCATGGTCTTCCTAGGTCTATTATTTTAAATAGAGATACTAAGTTTCTGAGCCATCTTTGGTGTGTGTTGTGGGGCAAGTTGGGTACCAAACTACTTTATTCTACTACTTGTCGTCCATAGACTGATGGCCAGACCGAGGTTGTCAATAGGACTTTGGTTACTTTATTGCGTGCTATTGTGGGAAAGAATTTAAAAACTTGGGGTGATTGTTTTCCATTCATTAAGTTTGCATATAATATATGTGTGCATTCGACCATGGATTTTTCACCATTTGATCTTGTTTATAGTTTTAATCCTTTGACTGTTTTGGATTTGGTGCCTTTACCCTTACATAAGTTGTCTAGTACAAATGGCAAGAGGAAAGATGATATGGTCAGGGACTTGTATAAGAAGGCAAGACAACACATTGAGTAGAGGAACAAGGTCTATGCCAAGTAAGCCAATAAGGGGCATAAGCTAGTGACTTTTGAACCTGGGGATTGGGTTTGGGTGCATTTGAGGAAGGAACGGTTTCCTACTCATAAGAAGTCCAAGTTAGATCCTAGGGGTGATGGTCCATTTCAGGTGTTGGAGCGGATCAATGACAATGCCTATAAGATTGATCTGCTAGGTGAGTACAATGTTTCTGCTACCTTTAATGTTGCTGACCTTTCTCCTTTTGATAGGATTCAGATTCGAGGACAAATCTTCTTAAGGAGGGAGGGACTGATGTGAGCAGGGCCATAGCTCACCATGATGGGGCGTATCAAAGGGAGCCCAAAGGAGAGAGCTAGTTATGCTAGCCGGGACTATAACCAGAGTTGGGGCCAAGAGGCTTAAGGAGGCCTTATATGTACCTGTGCCAAGCCTATTCGAGGAGAGCTAGTTGGATCACAACCCAAATTGATGCACTTGTCTCAAATCCTTGGACCGGATTTACTTGGGACTTGAAGATCATTGTGTTAGGCTATTCTTCATCATTTAAAGCCCAAGAGGAGGTGCGCATATGACCAGACTTGGCTCCTCAATGAGACCAGACCTTTAGGTGCATACTTATGATCTATTTTGGACTCATTTATATTTTGGGCTTCCATGTATTTTAAGCCCAAGTCTTTTAGCATTAAGGCTAGGTATAAATACTTATGTTTTAGGGTTTTGGAACACAACTTTGATCATATTATTTTCTTGTGTGCCGGTGGTCATATTGAGAGGAGAAACCCCTCTTGTTTTTTTCAACTTAGGAATTAAACATCACTTATCAATCGAATCAGATTGTGGTGTGATTTTGATCCTAAACAATTTCCTTGGTTTGTTTTTTACATATTATCTAGGTTGCTCGAGACAAGTTCTTTGTGAGGTTTAGTAGGTAAATTTAAAACCCTACATATCGGATTTAATTTTGGTTAATTTGAATCTACCCTCTTCTTATTTCTTTTAATTCAAACTTTTCAATCCTTCAATTATGTGGTTTTCCATCAAAGTCGACTCTTCCATTATCATATTAAGGAGTTTCGAACAATCCCTCTTCGCTCCTTCCGTGTGTGCACATTGTTTGGTATCAGAGCATTGATGTGGGATAATTCTTATTCAACTCCATCGGAATTCAAGAAACCATCGCCCATCACCATCTAATTATCGTCGATTCATCAATTCAGGTGTGAATTAACTTTTGTCCTAGGGTTTCAATTTTTCTTCTTGTTCCTTATTTCGACTAGGGTTTTCAATTATTCATCTTGGTTCTTTTGTTGAAACTTTTGGCCTATATTAAAAAAAAGTCCAAAAAAAACTATCTTCATTCTCATTGTCTTTTATTTATCTGTGACTTTTCATGACATATACATCGTGGCTTTACTTTGATTTCCCATTTAAGACCACATTTTTATCACATGCATTAACATGGAAATGATATAGGCATTCTTTGTTTCATAATTTACATTAGCCAAATAGCCTACCTTTTGATATGATTTTTCCCTTTGTTAAGCCCCCTTGAGTTTTATTAACCTTTCTTTTTGTGCTAACTACATTACATGCTTTAAACCTAACCGAATGTCCTATCCAAGCCTTAAAGCTAGTGGATCATTTATTAATTATTGATGATTGTGCATGCACAAAAGTATAAGTGCGGGGGTATGCATATATGTTAGTTGGTTATAAAGATTGTAATATTATTTTATCTCTTATCAATGAATTCCATGATGTAGCCTCTTTCAATTTAAAAAAAAAAAGAAAAAAGAAAACTAAAGAAAAAGAGAACAACAAAAGCAAAAAAAAAAGAAAAAAATTGCTTAAATAAAAGTATCAGCAAGGAAATACATATGTTTTGCAAAGTTATTCATTATTAGTTTATCCTCCTAAAGTTATATGGAATGGGTGATTTGAATAAGATGCATATGAGATAGATGTTGTTTTGAAGGATTACTCCTTATAGTTTTAATGTATTGTTGTCATCGATTTTTATTATTGTTTCCTTTTAATTGGTTATGCATCATATGATTTATGGTGTGAAGGCTTGAATTTGAGCTATGAAAAATAGCTTTGCATTCATCATAGATGATGTACACAATTGTGAGTGAATGTTTGTTTTTACACTTGATGTTATATTAAGTGTTTTTCTTGTTTCACTAGTTTTGATGGCTTTTACACTACATTATCTAAAAACACCTCACCTTAACCCTTGCCCATATTACAACCTTGAAAAGTCCTTTGATTCATGATTATGCATGTGAATCTTAGTGTTAGAGAAATGAAATGATATGCAAAGTTGTGGAATGTTTTGATCATGAATGGCATTTGAGTGTACCCATGAATTTACCATATTTAAACACATTTTATCAAATTCTACCCTAGATTGCTCAATTTCTAAAGGTAATGATTGTTGATTGATCATGAGTAGAAGTATTGAATGATGAGTTCTTGCTATGGTTTTAGAAGTTATTCCTCTTTGCTTATGACTATCTATTCTTAGAAAATATGAAAAATGAGTACGTGTTTTAGTTTATGATTATGATTTTATTGTTTTGCTCGAGGACGATCAAAGGTTACGTGTGGGTAACTTAACGTATGCTTAATTGTTGATAAATTCATTCCACGACACTTAGTAATTAATGCTTTAAAATGCTTAAGACATTTACTTTAGTTCATATTTGATTTTAGGAACAATTTGGAAGCATAATAGCTAAAGTGAGATGAAAGCACATTCTTTGTACCGTCTTCTTGAGATTCACACTCAATTATCTTTATAGAATAAGAAGGAGAAGGATTAAAGTGAGAAGGAGATAAGAAAATGCAATAAAATGAAGAATATATAATGTAGTGCAAAGTTCACACCCATCCACCACAATACACGACCGTGAACTTCATGGTTTGGCATCAACATTCATGGTCGATCATTAAGGAGTCACGGTCGTGACTCAAAATTCACAGTCATGACCCAAGTGCACAGTCATGACTTTTGAGATCTGGGTTACCTTAAAACCTAATTTTTAGTATAAATAGAACATTTTGACAGCAAAAGGCAATATTAATCATTTCGGGAGCAAAATGAGGGGAAAGCACGCATATTTTGGAGACCTATAAACAACTAAGCTTCCCCAACTCAGCTCAGAGTTGAAATCAACACCGAAGAGCACATTTGGGAGCATCTACATTGTGTTTGTTGTTCTTTTTATCTTTCAAAATTGTTTTCATTATTTTATGATTATTGAGTTAGGTATTGTGTAAAATGATCTAAACGTGTTCATTGGATTATTTTTATGTAAACCTATTGCTAGAATCTTCAATACAATACGTAATCGTTGTATTTTTTATTCGTTAGCAACTACTAATGATGTCAAATCATTTGAGTTAATGTAACCTTGGTTAAATGACCTGAGCTTATGTGGTTGTTACGTTGATTAATCTGTTTTCCTAACTCATAATGCAATTATCCGACTAAATCTAGAGAGCTTGTTCTAAGTTGTTTAGTAGCTAGGTTTAATTAAAAGGCTTGTTTTAATTAAACACAACATAAGGGAAAATTAGGGTTAACAGAACTTATTGTTAACCTACAATTAATGGTTGCTATGAGAGGTATGAGAATAACAATTCAATGAAGTATGTTAATTGTATGTAGGCCGAGATTGAACCAATAACTAGACCCCTAGCGCATTCATCACTTTTGTCATTTTTGATTGTTTTCTTCAATTTGTTTCATTCGTTTAATTCTACTTTTTATTTCAAAACCAAAAATGTTGGACCCCAAATCTGTTATTTATTTTTTAGGCATGATTTTAGATTATTTTGAGGTTTTGTTAGAATATTTATTTTGGATTAATTAGCATGTTAAAGGTTAGGAGAAATTATTGTTTGAATTGATGGAAATTAAAGTGTAAATGTTGTAAAATGCAT
>JAOTAZ010000220.1:22694608-22719159 GCA_025629785.1 Erythroxylum oxycarpum | reverse complement strand
TAAGCTTACTATTCCTCGCCATCCAGATCAAAGTGGACTAGCAGTTTCTCAAGCTAAAATGTTGACTTATTTTTAAATGTCATTTAACTACCTGGAAGACATCAGAGAATTTTTACTTATGCACTAACTTCCTTTGATGAAGTTGAAACAAAGTGAATGCTTGAGCAAACACTAGTATTTGCATTGGCCCAATTCTTAGGCAACTATACCCCTTTTATCTTGCTTTTCTTGTGACACTCTACATTAACTTTAGGAATTTCAACGAAGTGAAATGTTTATCTTTTAGAAAGTCGAAATAGAAGTTTTTATTAGCCTGTGAAATATAATAACTTTCCAAAAAATTTGTTACTTGTTTGAATTTGAAGATCTGTTTGTGCTTTGTTAAATCCTAGGAAAGCATCCTCTAACGTGCATGCAACTTTTCTTTGTTGTTGGAATGTTCGTCTCCATGCAACATCTTTGTTAGGCACTATAGTACGAATAAGTATGTGAGATCTTTCTGGCATTTATGTTGCAAACATATCCTTTTGTGGTGTGCTAAATGCATACCCTAGATTTTGTTTTTCAAAAAATAGATCAATGTCTTCTATCCTCCTCCTTCAATGGTGATATGTCAACTTGATGGTAAACAAATCTTTCAGACTTCATCAAACTCGTAGTGAAATATAGTTTTGTTTGAAGAGGAATGTATATGGAACTTCATTTTTTGGTATTGATATGGTTTAGCAATAATGATATCTTCCACATTTGCCCTATTAAATACTTGAGAATTTCCAAATTCCTAGATGTTGATATCACAAAGCACATTGACGATAAATTGTACAGGTCAAGAATAAATTTGATCTGCAGACAACTCAAAGTAAAGGTATTGGATATTATTTTTATGGTGAAGGTAGTTATTTACTGCTATTTTCTGTCCATTGTATATAGTTAAGATGCATCGTCTCGTAAAACTTTAAAGGTCCTCTTTAACATGGATTTCCAATAATGTCAATAAATTCTCAATGCAATTGTTTGAAGACCAAGGTTCTTCTGATCATGCTCAGTTACGACCTATATGCATTTCCATACAACTGTGACAATGAAATGCATGACATTCAGTGTAAAAGATTGCAATCTGGATCCTTTTCAACTCAATACTATAATATACTTGCCATCCTTTTATCTAGTCGTCGCATATGGCCTGGAAACCCTAGAATGTGTCCAATCATGCAGTTTACTTCTGTACAATTCTTCGCAGTAATATTTACTAATCATAGCAGAGTCATGCAATATTTATATTGGTCCTTCTATCAGAAGTCCTTGCATATGGCCAGGAAACCATGATTTTGTTGGTCCTTACAATTTCAAGTTGAGAAATCCTTGCAATGTTCCAAAATTTTCAAATGAGAGATCAAAGAATAAACAACTAGACTCTTGAATCAAAAAGAAAAGGCAGAATTTGTCTAGGATGATCCCCATACTCTTTCTGGTGATGTCCTTTATTAGTGATAGTAAGATGTCTTTCTGGATCTTGATCTCCTATAAGTATGTAGTGGATTTGATATAGGATAAGTAGAGGAAAAGCCAAACAAGTATAAACTCAAACTATGGATTGTTGGAACTTTAAATTTAGGGTTGGAATTAAGAAAAAAGATATTAAAAGAAACAATAGGTGTCTTAGGAATTGCACTTTGGTTTAAGACTCACTCTTAATCAAATAATAACTCTTAGCAAATAGAAAGCTTCTCATGTTCAAATTTAAAATCCCATAATCTATTATGAAAAATTGTCCACTCTAAAATTTGATGAACATAGATAAGAATAATATAGTATAAGAATATATTCATTTCAATAATGGTGCTCTAGCTTCTCTCAAGGATTTTAAGTGGCGGTTGAAAATTCTTATCGTTCGTTGATCATGATCACTGCTTCTAGTAATGAATCTACCTCCTTTTTTCCATACATTCTCTAGTTCCAGTTCCTCTCTTAGGCCTTTTCACATTTCTTTAATCTCAAATAGTGTTTTTTAGTTCCCGTCTCTCTCTTAATTTTCAGCTATTGTTGTACTTTCCTTTTAGCTTTCCCCTTTTATCCTTATAATGATTCTTGCTTTAATATCAATTCGAAGTTAGCCTGCCACTATCAATTGAAGAATCTTCCAACGCTTCTTCAAGGAATACTAGTGTTATAACCTTTTCTTCTTTAGAATCACTCACTACAAATTACCCAACACAAATTAAATGGGTCGAATTTTCATGAATGGTTCCAATCTGTGCTGTTAGTTGTTCGAGGGAAAGGGAAAGGGAAAGAAGGTTATTTTGTTGTTGAACTTTTCTTTACAGACAAGTCTAATGTTGGCTTTAAGATATGGGAAGCTGAAAACTCCATTGTCATGGCATGGTTAATAAATTCAATGGAGCTTCAAATTGGATGAACTTATCAATACTAAAGATAGCACACGATATCTGGAGGGCAACACAGGAGATGTATCTGGATTTTGAAAATACTTCTTAGTGTTCTAAAATTCGATCAACTTTTGAAACACAAAGCAAATAACAAAATTTGTGACAAAATACCGCGACAAACTTTTTTTTTTTAAGAGAATAACAAATATATTAATAAAAGGGAAGCTTCAATACAAAAAGAAGAAAGAGGACAAAGAAGGCACACAAAAAACTATATACAAAGAAAACAAATAAGCCATAAGCGGCTCTCAAATACAAAAACAAAACTAAGTGGGAAATCTTCAGATATGCCGTTGAAGATCAGGTATCTGAAAACGAGACTCAAGGTCGAAAAGTCGAGAACGGATGAGCTCGATGATATCTTGGGGTGATCGATGTCGCCTACTGAAGATGCGGCATTCCTCTCATACCAAATAAAGCAAACAGTGGCAGAGAGAACTAACTGTGATAGCAAATGTCAAAAATCCTTTCGCCGGCGAAGATGGTTGGAGGCCCACTGGAGAAGGGAAACTAGGTAATCGAAGGCCAAGCAGTGTGGGTTTTCATCGAGAGGGAACCACAAACTAGGCAGAGAACCTGCACTGAAAGAATAGATGATCATGTGTCTCTGTAGAGGAGTCGCATAGCACACAAGTCGAAGAAGACAGGACACCAAAAACTTGAGTCTATCCATAGTTCGAAGGTGCCCCTGTGATGTTAACCAGAAGATAAAAGAGTGTCGCGAAATATGCCCTGGAAACCACAGTAGATCATGGATCGGGTCCACTGGTCGTCAAGCTCGGAGAAGGTTCCATGCAGAGTCAATAGAAAAGACTCTTGATGAGTGACCTTTCCAAACCTAACTATTAGAATGCTGAACCTGAGGTCTAAAGTGGATAGAGTCTCAAACCTGTTGCAGCTCACTACTCCTCTCAGGAAAAGCCCACTCTCTAGAATGTATAATCTTTGAGACCCTAGCATCTCAAGAGAGCCCAGTAGAAGAGAGATCTCGGAATGAAAATCGATCACACAAAGGCCACTGATTCGGTAACCAATAATCCTGTCATATGGAGATATCTCTCCCATCTTCAACACAGGCAACTATAAGATGTCTGCACCACTCTTGGTTTAACAGAATCTTCTACCAAATCCAAGAAAAGCTCGACGGGGCTCAAATATGCCAAAAAGATCTACCCCTCAGCAAAACTGTGCATACTCATATAGTCCATGTAAAGGATCTATACTTAAGCGTGGCAGCCTTATTCCAATCTCTGACCTCTTGACTCCTAAATCACCCTCTTGTCTCGGAAAACAGATTGACTTCCATGCCACCTTAGCCTCGGTGTGGGACAGTGAAGTACCCCTCTAGGGAAAAGTTGACAAAATATTCTCAACACGGCGAGTAATGCGGGCAAGCAACTACGACAAACTAACTGAACTTAAGCAATCTAAAGATGGGAAGAAATTGATTTTGATTGTTTATGTTGACGATATAGTGATCATAGGTGATGGCAATAAAAAGATAAGCATATCTCAAAAACTTGCTGCAATCTTAATTCAAAGTCAAAGCTCTTGGTAGGTTTCAATATTTTCTTGGAATGGAAATAGCCAGAAGTAAGTTAGGCATTTTCATTTCTCAAAGAAAATACACTTTGATCTATTGGAGGAAATAGGAAAATTGGGTTGTCGACTTGCAAGCACACCACTAGAAAAGAATGGAGCGTAAGATTTTTAAGGATGACCCTCGAACAAACAAAGAAAGCTGCCAACACTTGGTTGGAAAAATTATCTACCTATCACTTACTAGGCCTAACATTGCAGTGTTAGTGTAGTCAGCTAATTTATGCATGCACCCACCAAGAGGCACCAAGATGTAGTTAACCAGATTCTTAGGTACTTAAAAGGAACACCAGGAAAGGGTCATCTATTTAGAAAGAATGACAATCGAGAAATTAAAGGGTTTGTAGATGCGTATTATGCAAGGTTGGTTGAAGATACTAAGTCCACTATAGGCTATTGTACAAAACTTTGGGGAAATCTTATTACTTGGCAAATTAAAAAACTAAGTGTTATAGCTATATGTAGTGTTGAAGCAAAATGTAGGTCGATTGCATAAAGCATTTGTGAATTAATTTGGCAGAGAGACAACTGTCAGATTTAAATTTCCCATTGGGGCATTTTATGAAGCTATATCAATAGTAAGTCTGCCATTGCATTTGTTTATAATCTTATACAACATGATCGCATGGAGCATGTTTGGATTGACAGGAATTTCATAAAGACTGAGATAGAAAGTGGGAAGATCAAGTTGTCCTATGTGCCAACTAGATCACAAAAAGTTGATATTCTGACTAAAGCGTTACTTAAGGCTGGGTTTTTGTTAGAAAATCAGACTATTTTATCTTCTAAAAGATTTGGTATAGTTGTAAATAGCTAGGATTTTGATTTACTAATTTAGGCTTATTGTAATCTTTCATTAATTTATATTGATTATAATTTTATTAGTCAATGACTGAGGTATAAAAATTAGTTTGTTTCCTAACATAGGATAAATGACTTTGTATATATTAGTGTATTTGGAGAAAGGCGAGAAGAATTTCAGTTTCTCTTCATGGTATCACAGCCTCTCTACGACACTTTCAAATCCAAAAACCTTCCTTTAAATCTTAGGTATTAGTTGCCAAACTTCTTTTAATTCTTCTTCACTTAATTTTGTTTTGCCTGTCTTGTAATGTCGTATTCATTTGAGTGTCAATCTACTAATATTAGTCCCAATAATGGGGCTAAGACATTAGTTCAATCAAAACAAGAATTCTAGAACATGCAATCTTCTTATAAGCTCAATGGCTGAAATTATCTTCAATGGTCTCAAGTGGTTAAAGCTTTTCTCAAAGGAAAGGGTAAATTGAGCCATCTTATGGGAACTGGACCATCCACTTGAGATGCCACATCTACAAAATGGGATGAAGAAAATTCCATGATCATGTCATGGTTGTGGAACTCTATGACACCTGAAGTGAGCCAAACCGATATGTTTTTAACAATTGCAAGAGAAATTTGGGAAATCATTCATCAAACCTATTCAAAAGTGCAAGATACTGCGGTAATTTATAAGATCCGAACCAAGATCAACACCATAAAGCAAGGTAACCTTTTGGTCATTGAGTACTATAGTACTATAAAAAGCTTGTGGCTTGAATTGGATTATTATCAAAATTTTAAAATGAAGTGTGGATAAGATGCTACAATGTTGCGGAAGTTTGTGGAAAGAGATAATCTTTGAATTTCTTGCAGCCTCAACCTAGATTTGGATCAATTTTGAGTTCGGGTTCTTGGAAAAGAAGTTCTCCCATCTCTTAAAGGTGTTTTTTCTATAAGATGTGCTAAGGAGAATTGTCAAGGAGTGATGATTGACAATCTAATAAATGAAGGATCAGTTATGAATTTCACAAGGGATGGTTATATGATTGAGGCCAATAAAAGGGAGAAGTAACCTAGCCGAGAATGGGGTGCACTTACTACAAGAAGGCATGTTACACTAAGTATACTTGTTGGAAACTCCATGGAAAGCCTTCTAATGTTGGGGAAAGGGAGATAATCGTGGTGGATAGTTTAGAGGACAAGCGCACATGACAAATATTGAAGTTGTCCCTAGTGAACAGCCAAATCAAGATGATTTGCAAACTCTTATGGGAGAGATAGAAAAGTTGAAATCCATGTCGACACTAGTTGAGAAACCTGAAAGCTCTTGCTCTTTGGCTCATTCAGGTAAGTCCTCTAATTTTTATGCTCTTAGTGCCTCTTTTCTTGTTGAAACCAGTACTTGGATCAAAATTGTAGATAGAACTTGTATTGCTATTGCAGGTCAGGAAACTATTCCTCTTACTTCCACAATTGTTCTAAAAGATGTCCTACATGTTCCTAAATTAGCTGTCAATCTTTTTTCCATGAAACAAATTATATGTGACTTGAATTGCAAAGTGATTTTCTATCCCACACACTCTATTTTGAAGGATCTAGTCTCGGGGAAGATGTGGGCTTCCTAAGGAAAGGAATAGGCCCTATATCCTTGATACTATAAAGAAATTCTATAGTTTCACTCATGCTTCATCTTGATCATGCATAGATTACCTAGGTTAGGGTCCATTGGGCTTGCTAAGGAGAGGAATGGACTCTATATCTATATATCCTTGATACTAAAGGAAGAAAAAAACTGCTCCCTTTTAAAGTCTTATCTATTTAGTTATTCTTCCAATAAAGAAGACATTTGGCTCCACCATTATCGTCTTGGTCATCCACCATTTAGTTTGCTCAAAATTGTGTTCCCATTATTATTTGAAAATGTTGAATGAGTACTTTGCATTGTGATATGTGTGAACTTGCTAAATACAAGCATGTTTCTTATCCATTGAGTAATACTAGAAGATTGGTTCCTTTTTCACCAATCCACTCCAATATATGGAGTCCTAGAATTCCAGACATTACGGGGGCAAGGTGATTTTGTTACCTTTATAGATGATAGTACAAGGACAACTCAGGTATATGTCATGAAAAGCAAATTTAAAGTTGGGGAAATTTTTCCAAATGATCGAAAACGAATTTTTCCAAGATTATTGTCATCCTAGCTATAGTAGACATGTTCAATAAATATTCTTGCTTTGTCACCTTAAAATATATAATTTCTACTCTTGTGGTTGCTGATTATTTTGTACAAAATATTGTCAAACTTCATGGATTTCCTAGGTCCATTGTTTCAAATAGGGATAAGGTTTTTATGAACACTTTCTGGACTGAATTATTCCAGCTACAATAGATAAAATTATATTGCAACACCGCATAGCATCCTCAAACAAATGGCCAAATTGAAGTTGTTAATAGGTGTCTTAAGAATTATTTGCATTGATTTGTGCATACCCAACCAAAAACTTGGGAAGGCAATGGTTACCACGGTGTGAGTATTGGTATAACACAGCCTTCCACACTTTCACTAAGCTTACTTCCTTCAAGGTCGTGTATAGGTGAGACCAACCTTCCTTGTTCCAGTACCCACTGTCTAGCATCTTTAACTCAATAATGGATGAACAGTTATGCCCAAGGAGTTGAGAGAACAACTAGATTTAGCTCAGACTCGTATGAAGAAATATACAGACCAACATTGCCGACACGTGAATTTTCAAGTTGGGGGCTTGGGGCACTTAAAAATCCACCCCTATCGAAGCAAGTCATTAGCTGGGAAGGCTAATGAGAAGTTGTCTCCTTGCTACTTGGGTTAGTATCCTACAAACTTGAGCTCCTTAGTATCCTTGCTACTTGGGTTAGTTTCATGTCTCTCAACTAAAGGCAGTTATCAGGGCTAACAAACCTTATGAAGACATTCCTCCAATTGTGCAAGATGATCTTGAGTAGAAGGTAGAGCTGAGCTTTCAGATTTTGAAGCATCATAGGAGCCTTATGATACAATTTTTCAACAGTTTCTCGCCTTCCATATTAAGGACAAGGTTAAACTCGTAGGGAGAGGCATTGTTAAGCCTCCCATCCACATATAAGGAAGAAGAAGAAGGATCCATTAGCTTGCATCATTAGAGGTTAAAGGCTCAAATTTTTTACTATGAGTGTTAGTGCCTTCTAAAAAGGTGAGGTGGCAAGGTTATTAGAAGTGGTGTTGGGTATAATTGGGTCATGAGTGAAGCATGAGGGCAACTGTTGAGTACTTGGTCTAGATGTTGTGTAGGGGAGATGAACACCTCTCAAATTTGGCCCTTGTCATCTACCGTCATCTTTACTTCATCAATAAAATACTAATTTCTATCATCCTCTCTCTTTCGTCCATTCCTATTATTTTTCTGCTGTCATTGGCTCTACAGAAGTCTTCCAATAGCAAGCTACTTAGGTAAACCAATTTGTCTTGATGAAGCCATTGAAGAAATGACAAGAATTAAGTATTGTAAGCATGGAAGTAGAGCATGGAATCGAGCTTCCATACTCCATTCCCTTACTAAAACTAGTTGAAGATGACAATCTAGTACAAGTTGAAGTGTCAATCAGTTATCATTGGAAACTAACTCTCAGCCAACAAAAGCATGAAAACCTACAACAAAAAGTTCTTAAGAGGAGATTATACTGAATTTATTAAGTTAAGCTCACTAGTGACCATCAATGACCCATAAATGCCTTAACAACAATACTAGAAACAATTATAATCAAAGGAACTCTTTATACCATGTATCTTACACAAAATGTTAAAACTCCAGTTGTTGCTTCTCTAACAAAAGTTAACAAAAATATACCCAATATTAGACATAACTTTTAGCCTGGTCAGAGAAGATATGAGCAAAGATCCACACATTTAGAAAACAGGATATACAAAGGTATTGCTATAGCCAAATAGAAATGATATAGCTAAGGAAAACAACAATGATGCTTCGAAGAATGGAGTTAGTGTTCAAATTGAAGAAGACCAAGTCATTGTAAAGATAGTGAAGATCAAATACCAGATGATAAGTAAAGAATCTAATACCAAAAACCCAAATGAAGGAGTTCCATCAACCACAAAGAGGAGAGTTGGCAGGAAATCCAAATCTATGGCCTCTAATCATGTTCAAACCCCTAACCCAATGTCAATAATACCCTAGAATTTTAAAAGGCTTAGTTGTGCTAAAAAGAAACATCTCTTACTTCCCTAATGCAATCTTAGGTAGAAGAAATCAAAATAAAATCTCCTCCATAGGTGACCAAGATGGTAAAACCATATTGAATTAGAAGGAAATCAAGTTGGACTTGAGTTACTTAAAGAACACATTAGGTACATCTAATAATGTTTGCTCATCATTTGTGTAGGGTATAAAGGATTTCATTCAGTATTCAATGAACAAGCAGTTGCCATTTGCATTCCCTTTAATAGAGTAGATATTGAAAGAGATTACTATAGTATCAACCCTCACAAAGCTCTTGAACCTGATGAAGTAAATATACTCTTCTCTAAAAAATTTTTGAATCTAGTAGGGGATCAAGCCACTTGCCTTTGGAATTCTTCAATAGTGACAAATTGCTAAGGGAAATCAAGAAAACCCTTTTTTAAATTTAGACCAATATCTTGTTGCAACATATTGTACCATCTCATTTCAAAATTACTTACCTCGGGGGTGAAATTAGCTCTAAAAAATCTAAGCCAAGATGCATTTTTATACGGTAGACCTAGAGGTGACAGTATCTTTATTTTACAAGAGCTATTTATAAGCTACAATAGGAAGTCTTCTAATAGAAGTTGTTCCATGAAAATGGTCTTTAACAAGGCTTTGACTCAATGAGCTGGGATTTTCTCTTTGATAGCCTTGAAGTTTCTGGCCTTCCACCAACTTTCAATAATTGAATAAAATAATGTGTCAACCACCTCATTTAATCTTTTGATCAGTAGTGAGCCTACACAAGTCATTAAGGAAGCAAAAGGTTTCATATAAGGTGACCCTCTATTACCCTAATTCTTCACCTTGTGCATTAAAGTCTTTGCAAGGCTTATTAATCAGAACACAAGGTAGGATGACTGATTCATCTATCACTACAAATGCGAGAAGATGTAATTGTTTAATCTCTCATTTGCAAATGATCTTGTACTTCTAAATAAACACTTAGTTTGTTGAATCTCGTATGAATTCCTTTCACACTTACAAGTAATTCACAAGCCTCTTAGTCAATCTTAACAAAAGCCAACATTGCTGGAGCACAAGATATATTTGGTATCATCACTAGAATATTAGGTTTACAAATCAAAGAACCCCTCTTAACTTACCTAAGAATCCCAATAACCACCAAGAAATTAACATAAAAAAATTTCAACTCCTCTTTGACTCAAACCATAAAAGGATTAGTAGTTAGATTAGTAAACACCTCTTTTATACTGGCAAGCTCCAATTAATAATCTTATTCTCAATAACTTTCATATTTACTAGTGCTCACACTTAATGCTCCCCAAAAACTTGATAAAAGCTATTGATAAAGTCCTTAAGAGCTTTCTTTGGATGGTAGTAACCAATGCATTTGAATCCAAAGTCAAATGGACTGAAATACACACACCCAAAGAAGGGGGAGTTGGCATCACTCATATCAAAGCTATGAACATTATGCTTCTAACAAAGAGGATTTGGACACTATTCAATGACAATTGGGTGGAATAGATGCACACCCACACTTCTTGAGAGAAATAGGTTTTTAGAAAACTGGGCCTTGTACAACTATCGTATGGACCTCAAGTTAAATACTAGATGAGGGAAAACTTTAGCATACATATGAAAATAACGTTGTTAGGAATGGACTTAGCATATGGTCTTGGTGTGACAATTGGAGTTCACTAGGACCTCTTCACTTAGTTCTAGATATGATGAGAATAAGATAGCTAATGCCTAACCAGGAGGGAAGGAGATCATTCTAGGGGATTGTTAGGTCCCTTAGACATGGATCGAGTCACAGGACGATGTACAGAGTAATCTTGCCACTCTGTTATATTCCTGCTTTTGTTAGAGTTCTTCCTTCGGCCTATTTTGAAAGGAGAAAAGAAATTCGGCTCTAAGGGAGACCGAAACCTTGGACCTCGTTGGAGAGAGATCCTAATCTCTATTTTTGATAAAATCTGACTTGCTTTCTTTATTCATGAAATAGCCCTTATATAGGCAGTGTTCACATAGGAAAAGGAAATATGAAAACCCTAAACAATATGATTTCCTAGAGTAATAAGGAAACTAGTAATATGTTTCCAATAATAACCTAAAACCTTTTAAGCAATTTAAATAAAACTTGCAACCTAATTAACGTTTAACGTGATTTGCGGCTGTATTTTTGGCCTATAATACGTCCATAACAGGGATCAATGGCAGTGTTACACTTGATGATTCTTTTCTTTGTTAGCTAATCTCCCATCCTAATAGATGTTTAGAGAGTCTGCTACAATTTGCTTGGCACAAACTATTCTAGATCAAATCCAATCTGCCTAGAGCCTCCTTCATCTCTTAGCTAGCCATCAAGAAGTCAGGAATTGACGTACATAAGTCGCAGAATCTCAAAGTTTGCTGACACATGTCTTGCTACCATACTTCAACTCCTGTGGCATTGAATAGCAACGTCTAGATGTTTATGGCACTCAAGAGGATGACTATGGCATTCTGCAGGATAATGTTAATTGTATAATGGAGTTTGCACAGTCTAATCTTGACTCCTTAAAGATTGCTCTGGCTCTGGTATTAGTAGGTACAGTAGTAGCCTTTCCCTCCTAGAAGTGTGATTTCCAGGCCAATACAAATATGTATTTCTAGAATATGAATGAAGATGATCTTCCCTCTCTATACCGAATCCTATATATCCTTTGTATTTTCTCATTCTCCCTTTCTCTCCGTAACTAATTCCTAACCACTAGCCTATGTGGCATATGTATATATATTGCCTTCCCCATCGTACCCCTACGGATGTAGGGTTGGATGGCTTAGTGGGCTGATTATTAATACTAGTCATGCCGATAATTAGGAAGGGTGCTAACAATTCCTTCCTCCTCAAAAGGCACCTTGTCCTCAAGGTGGATGGAAGGGAATTGCCCCTTGATAAATTCTGCAGCTTCTCAAGTTGCTTCTTCTGCTGATTTGTCTCTCCAACTAATCCAGCCGCTGAATAAAACAGCCCCCAAATCCATCTCTTTGATCCACATTCAAGGTTCCCATCTCATCCAACTCTTGCTGCATATTGACTTCCAACTCTTGCTGCTTCGAAATTTGTTGCAGTACATGGGAAGAAGAAGTATGCATATTGATTCCCTGCAAGGTGACTTCAGTACCCCTTCGGTCAACTGTCATACACAAATTCTTCCAATCAATCTTCACTATTCCCAATGTTTCAAGCCATGCCATCCCCAAAATCAGATCAAACCCTCCTGTATCAAACACAAAGGCATTCACCCGAAAGTCCTCCTCATTCAGCTCCAACTCAATTCCCTTGCATACCCCTTGTGAAAAGGAACGGTGCCCATTCCCCAACCTTACTCCAAACGTTCTTGTTGAAGTAACAGTTAGGTCCATAGCTTGAACCAATCTCCTAGACACAAAATTGTGGCTAGCACCACTATCGACCATAATAACAATTGGCATTCCTTGTAGCTTACCTATTAAAACCATGAACTTCGTAGGTGGAGACTGATCACTTTCGAATTCCATGAACTCCACATAATTGCACACAAGCTCCCAATCTTCTTGCTGACTCTCTACCACTGGTGCTGCTTGGTGACTTTCTCTGACTTCAGCTTCATCGCCCTCCCAAGTAATTAGCCGAAACTCTTTATCTGTGCAGCGGTGGAGAGGACCGAAGGTCAGGCCACATTTAAAACATAACCCCTTTTCTCTTCTTTCCATCAGCTGGTCATAGGTTAGGTTTCGGGTGCCTCTCCACTTGGGTTTCTGAGTGCGGTGGGTATCATCAACGGTGGGGTCCCTGCTGTCTAGTCTCTTTCATGTCATTTTTTAAATTGCCCATTGCATGGGTCGGTTGGGTGGGTCGGTACGTGTGTTGGTTTCCCATACGGTGCCCCAAATTTGTATGATTCCCTTCGGTTCTCCTCCTCCACTCTCCTGGATGAATCACGCCCTCCCCGATCAGCTCCCTCTCGACTTTCCTCGCAACCGATATGAGTCGAGCGCGGGTTTGTGGGTCGTGGGTCCGAACTCTGTTCTTCACCTCCTCTCGCAAGCCACCCAAGAAGCAACTCATGTACCACTCATCTGGGAAGCTGTCAATCCGTGACGCCACCCTCTCAAACTCATCGATGTAGTCGTCGACTGAACCTCTTTGGGAGACAGACTTCATTTGCTCAATAGGATCACCCTCATCCCTTCCTCCATAACGTTCGAACAAAGAACGTTTGAACCTTTCCCATGTCATACGTGGATCGATCTCTCGAAGATTCATGAACCAGTACAGGGTCGCTCCTTCCATGCTAATTTGGACCATCGGCACCCGCAACTCCGAAGGAATCTCGTGAATCATGAAGTAAGATTCTGCTCGTGTGACCCAAGCAAATGGGTCGTCTCCATGGAACGTGGGTAGTTCGACCCGACGAGCCACGTTCTTATATTTGTCCCATACGCGATCTGTGGCCATCGAAAAACTATTGTCAACCTGTCGGCGCTGACCAGCTCCCGTCTGTCCACCTGGGACTCTGTCGTTGCCGGTAGCAGCTGAAGAAGGTGGCGCGGGTCTATTGCCACCTGCCGAGGATGATGCATTATGGGTAAGCATCGATGGTTCTCCTTCGTCACCCACCTTCTGCTTCTGCGTATTTCTAGCCAACAAGGATTGAAATCCGTCCATCATTTCCGACTGTAGCAGATGTTGCGATTTGGCCAGCGTCAAAGAGCTCAACTGCGATTGAAGCTCCTTCAAGGTGGTGTCATGCGACTTGATCATGCTCTCTTGTGCTGAGAGGGACGACTCCTGCCTCTTAAGGGAAGCCTCTACTGCCGACACTCTTGCCTCCATTCTTGTGTGCATACACTATCTTCCTTCTTGAGTTCAGCTCTCAATGAAAGCACCAATTGTTAGGTAACTCAATAGAGACTGTATTGCTGCTAGAATATTGATAGGAATGTAAGTAGTAACAACTGGAGCAATGCTTCCCCTCCTGGAAGACCAGGCTAATTCTTCCTAATAAGAAGATAGTAAAATCCTTATTTCCTCTCTGTTCTCATTCAACAGCTCTATATTCCCCTCCCTCATTCTCTCTCCATAACAGATTTCTAACAACTTGCCTACATGGCAGTCACTCCCCTCCTTCCTAGTTTGTTTCTACGAGTATAAGTGTTGATGGGCCTAGCTAGTATGGGTTGGGGAGAGGGTGGATTGCTATCAACAAGACATTGTTAATCCAGATAGACTAGCACATGTTATACTTCTTGATTTGATCAAGCAGTGAATCTCATAAACTGTAAGTATGAGATGTTTAGAGTTAACATGTGGATGCTTACTAAGAATAGTATGTACATCGGATAACCCGCTATAAGATTATCATGTGGATGATCTATCAAATGTCAATGATTAATCTCATTATAGCAATGGTGCAAATATCTTTAGACTTGAGGTACTCAAGAATATCTTAGATACTGATCCTGTACTTTGACACCATTCCTTGTTGCCTCAAGACGAGGTCGCTCATAGGGTGATGGTTGGGTACAACGATTGGTATTCGAAGGTAATTGGGTAGGCAACAAAGAATTCACCACTCCTGATAGAAGGAGATGATACCCATGGCCTCTTATCAGGGTCATTACTCGGGAGTCTCTGGTCAAAGCAATTATGTGTCATGAAGAGAGTTTTCAATGACATATAGAGTAATGCGATCCCTAGGACAAGAACTAATAACACTTGGACTAGATGTGACGTAGTCAGTCTAGTGAGAGTTGACAGATAGCTCATACTCTGAACCAAGTAGGGTATAACATGGTGAAGGGACAAATTACACGATAATTGACTATGAAAAGGTTCGTAAGTCGAATAATTAACTATCGAAGAGTTCGAGTGTTAATTCACTTACATTTTGGTAAATTGGCATCAAGAAACCCGTCATGATTTGCTCAGTTTAAAAGTTAATTCAAGTAACCAAAATAAATAAAACCTAAGGGTCAAAGATTGGATGAAAAACAAAATGTGCATGACTGTCAATTAAGCAAGCCGGCCACGATCGTGGCCGACTTAATGACAGATAGTATATAAGTGAGTTCTTTAGTTACGTACACGCGAATTTTTAGCCATAAAACACAATCAATAGAGAGACTAAGGGTCCAGAAGAGTTCTGGAAGTTGAGAGGAGTGATCTTCAAATTTATTCATGCAATCTTAAGCAATTGTTGCATGAGATTAATTGTATGAAACTTGGTCTTGATTTAATTCTCACTAGAGTATCTACTTGAATTCATCTTGTCTAGTGCTTTAACCACCTTACACATTGATTTTTCTTCATCTTTGTGTGCTCTCTAGAGGCCAAGGAAGGTATTTGGTGTTTGCTACAACCCAAACAAGGAGAAGATTGAAGAAAAGAGGAATATTTGCAAGGTATATATGTTGTAATTTCATATTCTTATAATTTGTTTATACATGCTCATAAATTATGAATTTTCTAGGGATGCCATGGGGTTGAAATTTTGATTCCGACACTTCCGTGACTTTGCAATGTATATAATGCATGAATCCATGACTCCCTAACATTGTCAACATAACTAAAGGGGCCACAACAACATCAAAGGTTTAAACCAACATACGCATTCAAAATTAAACCATTACTACAATTGTACTTACAACTTGACTCTTCATCATCCTCGTCACACCATTTATTCCAATCAACCTTAATGTAAGGTGCAGGCTTTTCTTCTGATTTAAGTAGTCTTTTCCACCAACCTTTCTCTTCTTTCTGGATTGAGCACCTAATGTTCCTTAACCCAACATTTGTCTTACAACCCTGCACCACAAAACATTGAATCTTTCAAAAGCTTGAACCTATGAAGCATTTGAATGAGGATGACAGAGATTCCTTAGTTCAGGATAGGAAATTTGAAACACAACATGAAAGGAAATGTCCTACAACTTGACCATGTAGCACCAAGCTTATTGGAATTGAAAGAAATGGTATGGAAACTAAGAAAGATTCGGGCAACAGCCAGCTGGATTTCATAACAACAAGTTAACGTCGTATTACAGGGCTAAGAAGAAATTTGATCACATATATAATTGAGAAGCAATATTCGATCAACATAATATATCAAAAAGATTTATTTTTATCAACAAGTCAAGTATTGCTTGATGTAACGTTTAAATCAATTATGCTAATCCATAATCAACACTGACCTACTTCTAGAAGTGACCTAATAAAGTAGTCACGTTTATCAAATAATGCATCATTGCTTGACCTAACCAGAATGAGATGCATGGTTTATATTCTTTAATCAAAATTAATTCTATGATTTACATAATGAAGATGATTGTTAGAAGTCATAAACAAACTCTTAGTTTGTAAAATCATTACATGCATGCAGAACCTCTAACGGATCATAGAAGAAAGTTGATTCAAGTTTGTTCATGAAATTTCCTACTGCTTCCAAAGGCATGACCCGTCTTAGGGTAGGAAGGGTGCTCCTAAATCATTATTAGCTGACCAACTAAAAGTTCTCTCAATGGAAAAGAAACAAAATCAAGAGCATTCTCTCTACGTGTTATCAACAAATTTCCATTTTTCTTTTGATCGAAGTAAAGAGTAAATCTCTTTTATTGATTATAGTAACAAAACAGTTTATTTTGCCAATTAACTAAAGCAACAAGCATTCATTCTAAGATCATAGGTTAATTATTTCAGAAACCTTTTTTATTAACTCAGTAAAGTCCGCAATTCCTATCTGCAAAACACGCAGAAATATACACAGTCCAGTGAATGACTATTTCTCTTAAAGCACCTGAAAACAATACCACATTTTAACAGCCAACGTCTCAAAACAAAATGACACAACTTTCACCACACGCTCAATCAAATAATAACAGCAGATAAAACGTTGAAGAAAGACTCATTTTCAAGAAGTGAAAAAGGCACCAACTTTGTCACCCGAACTGCGAAAGCCAAAACAGAAGCTTGCAATGAAGCATGAGAGCTGAAGATAACCTGAGGTACAATGGGTCCCAAAAGCTGCAAAGTGAAATCAAAAGATTCACCTTGGACCCCAACAGCCGAGAAGCCAAAGAAACCCTCCGGTTCACACTTCACCGTTATGTCCTTGGCATCCGGTAAAGCCACCGTCAGGTAAACCTTATCCGATCGCTGAGCCCATAAAACCTCAGGATTCCGACTACAAACAAAAAATGAAAAAGAAAAAGGAGTGGAGTAAATATCACTTTAAAATACCTAGAAAACAAAGTTTTTGTTACATAAACAAGCAGACAGAAAGAACCTCATCTCTTAGAAACGAGAGACAGCTTAACCAGAAAAACCTTGGAGGTTTCGAGGAACAGACGGATAGGGGGTTTATAAAATCGGGTCGCAGTCGAGTCGGGTCACACTCACAGAGTCAATTGGGGTCAAAAGAGAAAAAGACTGTATGCTTTATTTTATTTGTCGCTTGCTTGTGCTAAATTTTTTTAATTATTTAATTAAATCGGTATCTTTTTATAAAAGGAAAAGAAAAAGAAAAAACGAATGCCCTCGTCCTCGTGTGTTGTCTTGGCTAGTTTCTCACTTTATCTAGTAAATAGCCGTGTGAAAAATAGGGCATCGTCTCTAAAACCCTAATCCTTAGACCCTCCCTGAACGGAGGCATGGACCAACCAACCCAATCTCCCCGAAAATCCGAAACCCTACAAACCTTAACCTCCGGTCCACTCTCCTCTTCCCTATCCAGCTTGGCCTCCTCTTCCCAAGCTATCCCTTCCGAAAAAGATTTCCACTTCTACAACAATTTTAACGAATTCAAGCTCCCAATCCGCGGAATCGCTTCCAAGTCCCAATCTTTGCTCGAGTCGATTGGCCTCGCCGGTGGTCTTTTCAAGGAGAAAATGCAGTACCCTGGCGATATTGATGTGGAAGACGCCTACGATTGGCTCGTCAACATCAACGACGAGATCCTCGAGGGTTTTCAAGCGTCGGTCGATGACTTCGAGAGGGTTCGGAAGGAGGAGGAGGAGTTGGATGGGGTTTCAGGTGTGGATAGTCAAAATGGGTTTCAGTTGGTTTCTGGAAGGAAGAAGAAAGCAACAAAGGGGTTGATCAATTCAGAGACTGGAATGGCGGGTAGTGGTTCGACGAGTGTGTTGAGGGAATCGCGAGTGAAGGTGGCTGATAATAAGAAGGGAATTGCAGGGGTTAAAGCGAAGGTGCCATTTCATATACCGACGATAAGGAGGCCTCAGGATGAGTATAATTTAGTGGCCAATAACTCGAACCAGCCTTTTCAACATGTTTGGTTGGACAGAACTATTGATGGATCGCGGGTTGTTCATCCTCTGGTTAGTAATCTGTTAGTCTTTGTTAATATTAGAATAGCTCCTCCGCTTCTTTCCTATAGCTTGCTCACTGTTAGGGCAAACACATTCGATTAATGTTATTTAGGACTCGTAAAAACTGAGCTCCTTATCGCTATCTTCTTAAGTCTGCCACCATTTTTTTAGAAAAAATTTTGGTT
Source organism: Erythroxylum oxycarpum (assembly GCA_025629785.1). Taxonomy (NCBI): domain Eukaryota; kingdom Viridiplantae; phylum Streptophyta; class Magnoliopsida; order Malpighiales; family Erythroxylaceae; genus Erythroxylum; species Erythroxylum oxycarpum. The sequence continues at coordinate 22,700,550 of JAOTAZ010000220.1, read as the reverse complement.
GCATGCTCTTGCCCAGCGGGATTTAGTGATTTCTGATCAATGAGATTTATTAATTGGTGATTGAAATTTTGAGTTCTGGCCATCATGTTTATAGGTGTTAGCCCTTTTTTCCCTACTGAAAGAAAAGGTTACTGAATTGCTTTTGTTATTGTTTTTTAATGCACATAGGAAATGCTATCTGTTTTAGATTTTGTTGACAAAAATGTTGGGAGTGTTCAACCTGTTCCACCACTCCCAATGGAAAGTACTCCATTCAAGGTTGTACAAGAAGTCAAAGATTTGAAGGAAGTGGCTGCCAAGCTGCGTCGTGTAAATGAATTTGCGGTATGCCTACTTATGCAAATTTATGTATCTTTCCAATTTTTAGCCATTGAATTGTGAAATAGATCTTTTCTGAATGGTATTAATGCTTGTTTTGGGGTCTTGAAATGTAAAAGCTAGCTATTTGGTTTTGTTATTTTAATAACTATTCACAGTTTTCATTTTTGTACTTTAAGCATTTTGTTCCATTTTTCATGTTTGCATCATCTTGAAAATGAATTATATCTACTCATCCAATTTTCTTTTAATGTTCCTGACAAATTGATGTGCGTAGGTAATTGGAAAGTGTTGAGTGTTGTCTTTAAATACGAGGTTGTCGTACTTTTGAGCACACATTTCTGAGCATTCATCCAGTTTATTTGTTTACTTAATCTTGGAATATACTGGCTTAGGTCCAGTGTGTACGTCCAAATATTCATCAAGTTGTGCTTTACTTGGTGACCTTTAGTATTTTTATCTTCATACGGAGGACTTTTATTTTGCTTTAAAAAAAAAGAATTAATTCAAAGTAGTCTTTCTAGTTCTTGTGTTCTTTCTGGGACTTAAATTCTTGGTTTATGATATTAGGTTGATCTGGAACACAATCAGTATCGTTCTTTTCAAGGTTTGACGTGCTTGATGCAAATTTCTACCAGAACTGAGGATTTTATTGTGGATACACTAAAGCTTCGAGTACATATTGGCCCCTATCTTAGGGAACTTTTCAAAGATCCCTCCAAGAAAAAGGTTTGTCTATTGATGCTCTAGTTGCCTTTTTAGCAGATTGTTCTTATTTATGATGGAGTTAATTTAATTAGGTCATGCATGGAGCAGATCGAGATATCGTATGGCTTCAACGTGACTTTGGCATATATGTCTGCAATCTGTTTGACACTGGACAGGTTTTCTATTCCAAATTTGCTCTGTTGTTTAATACGCAATATTCCTTTGCTTTATTATTCCTATTGTCAGTTTGTAGTTTAGTGAAAATGACTTGATTATTTTATTAGTTTGTTTAATAATTTTGTAATGGGAAATATATTATTCCTCTTGTTTAGTACTTTGATTGCATGAATCTGACATTAAGAAACTGAAGCAATATGTCAACTGGAATTTCTTTGTACAATGTTGTCAATGAAAAAATCAGTCTGAGTAATGGCCTGAACCATGCAAGTGAAAAATGTTGATATTTGAAATGCCAACTATGTTATGACACTGCCCCATTCAATCACAAAATTTTTGACCGTGGTACCCAATATTCTGTGACGTGTTCTAGAGATAAATGTGTTGGACCTCTTAAACGATATGAATGTGCTTAATTTTTTGGGTTCATCAAGATGGATTTATGTTAGTGGTTTAAGCCTGGGATTCTTCTTGCCCCACCTACCACCTGGATTCTCTCTCTCTCTCTCTCTCTCTCTCTCATGCTGTTAATATTACATTCTGTTAATTCTTAGGCATCAAGAGTGCTGAAGTTGCAGAGGAATAGTTTGGAGTATCTTTTGCATCACTTTTGTGGAATTATCGCTAATAAAGAGTAAGTCCTCGTGTAATAAACTCCAACTGCTTCCTGTAGTCTGATTATCTTAAGGATTTTGCTTGCTTTTTTGCATACCTTGCATTTACCTTTTGGCGTTGAGGTTCAGTGCTTATCTATTTCAAGTCCTATAACTGCATGCCCATCTATCATCAGTTTTTTTTTCCCCATTCATTGGATATAAATCTCATCTGCCCTTTCTTGTAGATATCAGAATGCAGATTGGAGATTACGTCCTCTCCCAGAAGAGATGCTTAGGTAATTTCTAGCTTTGTTTAAGGTGCTATGTTTTATTTTGTACTGTATTATATGAACATGGTACACCTACAATTATGTATGGATGAGATTTTAAAGCCAGATCTAATAGATTGAGGAAGTAACTGGAAATTTGGGTTTTTTCTTCTCCTCAAGTTATCATGTATTTCTTAACTTTTCTTAGTAACTTGAGAAATTAGAACATGGATTGTATTTGTCAAGATTATGATTTTAGTTTAGTTATTGGCATATCTACTTAGACAGACACTCATCTCTGTAGTAATGTTCTGTAAGAATGTACTGCTAACATAATTAACGGCTGTACTGATATCCTGCATCGTAACTTAACTAAAATTTGTTCACACTTCTTTTACAGTTTATGTTCTCTTTTGATGCAGATATGCCAGAGAAGATACCCACTATCTGTTGCATATATATGATGTAATGAAAACCATGTTACATATAATGCCTAGTGACTCAGAAAATCCCGATCCTCCTTTGGTTCAGGTACATTCTTGCGAAGTTATAACATTTCTGTACATCTATAGTCAAAGGTGTCATGTCTTGTTCCTTAGTGGTGTAATGTTGATTAGAGACCAAAAATAGTATGTAGTTAAAATTGGCTTCTGCTATTTGTAACTTTTGTGTTTCGTCTCATCATCTAATTCTGTAGATTGAATTTTGTTTATTTTAACTAGTTCCTGAATAAGCTTTCTCCTATTTGTTTTGGTTTGAAACAGTCAGGTGTTACCAAAATGATACCAATACCATTTTCTTCGGTGTCAATTCTTAAAATTAGTAGAGTATTACCAGTTATCTTTGCAGATCCTTTGAGTCTTGTGATGTTGGGAGGCTGATTTATAGGGAATGCTTTTTGGGTTGCAGAGGCACTACTCTCTAGTCACCAGCTTGAGCAATTTGTAACTTGTTGATTACAGGTCTACAAACGCAGTCATGATGTATGCATGCAGCTTTACGAGAAGGAGCTCTTGACAGATACTTCATATCTCTATATATATGGGTACCATTGCTGGCCATTTCACATGAGATTGCCATTTACTGTTTCATGAATTGCATATTAATTTTTCATTGCCTCCCTCCCCCTCCCTCTCTCTCGTGTTTTCAACAGTTTGCTTTGTGTTAGTCCATCTTAGCACATATGAACCATAATGCTTTTTCTGCTTTTTATTATGATATAGGTTGCAGGATGCTGGATTCAACGCCCAGCAGCTTGCTGTAGTCTCAGTAAGTTGTGAGCTGTTCCATTGTAATCTATGTCCTCTTAATAGATGCAAGCATTTGGGTTGTAAGAATCAAAGATTAGTAATCTGCATGGCAAAGTTTCCATATTGATTGTTTGGATGAAAGTGCCAAGTTTGACTATATCCTGCATCTTTTGTTGAAAACTGGATACTGTTATCTGCTTCTCTTGTTTACGAAATTCACCTTCCTGGGTTTTAGGGACTTTTTGAATGGAGAGATGTTGTTGCTCGTGCAGAAGACGAAAGTACTGGTTATATTTTGCCAAACAAAACTCTTCTTGAAATTGGTAGGAATCTCAACCTTTTAACTATATTTTCTTTTAATGTTAGAATATTGACTTCCAAATCTTCATTTATTTGCAATGGTTAAAAGCCAAGCAGATGCCTGTTACAACTAGCAAGTTACGAAAACTACTGAGGTCAAAGCACCCATTCCTGGAGCGAAATCTTGGTTCAATTGTTAGTATTATTAGGCACTCCATGCAGAATGCTTCTGCATTTGAGGCTGCTGCTCAACTTTTGAAAGAGGACCAGAAAGTAAGATTCACACAGTTTTGATGGTCTTGGTCACAAGTTGGTCTTAAACTTGAATATTATTCATGAACATTAGACTTATGTGAATGTCCTTGGGTCAGCCCCCACAAAAGGCAATAGGATTGGCTGAAAATCAAATCATGATATGTAATTAGACAAGAAAAATCTTTTAACAAATATATATATATTTTTGTATGCATCCTGATGTTTTGTTGTGTCCATTAGAATTGTAATCAAGCTTGCAAATCTTTTGATTGCAGCCCTTTGGATTCTGTGCTATTAGAATGAATATGTCTATCAGTTTGTTTGTATGGTTTTACCTAGTATTCAGGAGGCTTCATGTGTATCTTGTTAGTCAGTGATGCATTAGTCTTGGCAACTTTTTCAGTGATAAGGCTACAGAAGTGTTTACTATCCTTCTCTTTCAAATGATGCTAATGAATTTCTTTCCTATTTTATATGATTGGAACTTTATCTGTGAAGACATCGGAAGCAAATATAGAAGTTGATGAAGTACACAATGTTGTTGCTTCTGATGTTCTTACAAACATGGCAACTGCTACTGCTGGCTCCGAAGACCCTCAAGTTGAGAGTGGTAAATTGAAGATTGAGCCAAGTGCCTCTGTGCCAGAGATTTCAAGAGAAAGCAACTCCAGTTCACTTCACAGTAGGGATACAACTAGCTCTGCAGACATTTTACCTTCAGCAAAGGTCTTACTGTTTTTGGTGGGCTTTTGAAGTTTTTTTCATACGTAAAGAGTTGCTGACATGTTTTTTCTTTCTTCTGCAGGTTATTGGGTCAACTGTTCAGATTCTGAAGAAACCAACCAGTGGTTTTGGGGCGATGCTCGGTGGTGCAGCAGCAAGGAGAAAGTTTGATACAGAGAAAAATGTAAATATTCTATGCTCTTGCAACTTTACCTCATGCTCTGGAATCCTCATAAGCTCTACGAGGTGCATCAGTAGTTATTGTTGTTTGAAGTGCTTTGAGACATGATTGCTACAACGATACAAAGTGGAGAGAATAATAATTATTTTCTTGATAATTATAAAAAAGCGATTCTTTCTTTTTAAAGTTTGACTTGTTCCATTTCTAACTGTCTCGACCTAGTATCTTTGACAACCTTTGATTGTGATCTTAATTTTCTTTATGAATCGAGGCTTTCAATTGTTGACATGCGATTGAGCTATGTGATGCTATTTGTTGGGGCCACTAATTTCATTTGTCTTGTTAATGATTAGGAGGGGGAAAAGATCAAGTTGGAGAAGATTAGATCTTCAGTGAACCTTCCATTTCATTCATTTCTGAGTGGAAGTGAACTGCAAAAACCAGCTTTGGGAGAGCCCATAGGATCATTATCAAATGCCCGAGATTATGTTGCTTCTCAAGCTGCTTGTTCCAATCTTGAAGAGGAAGATGTAGAAACTACAAGAGGCTGTAGGAATGAGGAAGCTCTGAGCACTTGCAATGCAGTAGACGTTATACCGTTGGAAAATGATTCTATGATGGGAAAAATAGAGGACACTGATGTAGAAACAATAAATCTTTCCAGCAGTGATGAAGGACATGTGAGCACTACTTTGCAAACAGATGAAAGTGAAGAGCCCCTTTCCCTATCTGAATTGTCCTCAAGTTTTGAAAAATGCTTCCAGCCTAATAAGCAAACAAGAGAAACTGCAAAAGTTAACAAACCCCAAGAACCAACTGGTCTTTTGCAGCTAAAGCCATTTGATTATTCTACAGCAAGAAAACAGGCCATATTTGGGGAAGGAAAAGTGAAAGATGGTGAAGAAGGCGGAATCTCGAGTCCGAACATCAAGCTTGATTCCAAGGGGGGTAGAAAAAGTTCGGCGATAAGTGGTGCTGGGTCAACGGAATTTAGGCAAGGTAAAAGACGGCAAGCTTTTCCAGCTTCTGGGAATAGGAGTGCAACTTTTAGATGAGGCCGGCGAGGGATTTTGATTGATAGTTTATACGAATCCGTATAATACTTCTAATAGTAAGTACAATTTTAATTTTTTTAAAATTATAAAATTTTATTTTTATTAATAGT
>JAOTAZ010000220.1:22612518-22647884 GCA_025629785.1 Erythroxylum oxycarpum | reverse complement strand
AGTAAATATTTTGATTAAATACGATTTGCATTTTATAAAATTAAAAAAGGTGTAAGGTATATGATTGAATTTGGGTATAAATTGAATTTAAGAGTGAAGCAAATGAGCACTTGAAATCTAATAAGGTTGTTCAAATGAAGGAGGTGCATATTCGTAATTATACTCGTATAAAATGAATAAGCAAAGAAAATTTCTTTAAATTAGGTTATTTAGTGAAAGGAAAACAACGGAGGAATCATTTTTCAGACCAAGAACAAATGATGATACACATATCACTCATTTTATGAACAAAAGCTTGGGTCGAGAGATTGAAAGAGATTCGGATTTATATTTCTTTCTGCTATCTTTTGTCTTTGGATGGATCTGTGACAAACATCCGCATAGCGACATCCTCTCGGCTCCCTTGAATTTTGCGGTACACGTCCAACGTCAACTCTTTCGTTCGAGAAACCCCTAGGGTTTGGGTTTCAATTTCTTCCTCTTCTTCTTCTTCTTCTTTTCCTTTTTTCCCCCCTCTTATACTCAAGGGAAGCATACATTGTTTGTAACATTAATCGCGGGGTTGTGTTCTATTGAAATTAGGGTTTTGGAATCTGGGTCGGGGAGGGAATTCGTGTTGCAGTATGAGCATCGAGAGCCCCGGAGAAGGGGATAATTAGGGGGTTGGGAGTGTGGGTTGAGGGGAAGGCGTGACTGGGGATTTCCATGGGCGATGGAGGTGTGGCATGCATGTCTTTGCAGCATAGTAATAACAATAATATCATGGAGGAAAGGTTTCCTATTCAAGACAGCACTACTATTACTAGTGCTAGTACTACTACTTCTACTACGACAATATGCAGCGGAGCCAAAAATGTAAGTAACAGCATTACTCCTACTAGTAACAATAATAAGGGGAATGACAATAACAACAACGGTACCGGCAATGTGACAAACCCTAAGCGCAAGAGGGTAGTAAAGAAGGTAATCAAGGTCACCAGAGTCGTTACTGTGAAGAAATCAGTGGCAGACAAGGGGAAACTGGGCATGGGGAAAGGAAAAACTGTCAAGGTGGAATTGGTCAAGGGAGCAAAGAAAGACAAGGAAACACAACTTGTGAAAGAAGGATTGGAGAAGGAACTAAATAGCAACACAGAAAAAGTTTTGGAGTGCAGCAAGAATGCTGAGAACGGTTCAAGTTCCAATGATGGCAAGCTACTGAATACTAAAGACGAAGTAGAGGAGGGCGAGCTAGGGACTTTGAAGTGGCCACCAAAAGCAGATATTGAAAACGGCGAATTTGTTCCACCAGAGAAGCCGCAGAGAAGTGAAATTGAGGTTGGAGAGATAGTTACTGAGAAACTAAGAAAAGGGGACGTAGAAAAGGGAGACTTTGTTTCAAGTAAATTGAGAAAAGGGGAGTCTGCAAAAGATGAACTTGAGAAAGGGGAGTTCGTTCCTGATAAACGGCGAAATGATGATGAGTATGGTTGTGCTAAATCTCATGCCAGGTATGATGCTAACAGAGAACTAACACCACCTTCTACGAAGCACTCTTCAGAGGATATTTATAAAAGGAAAGACTTCAGCAGAAGTGCGGGTAATCAACATAGCACGATATCTTCCAGGTCCGAGGGTGGGCAAGACAAAAATATAAGGATCAGTTCAAAGATTGTTGATGAAGAAGGTTTGTACAAGTCTGATTACAACGGAAAGAACCATGGAAAAGAGTACACTTCTGGCAACAGATTAAAGCGACATGGCATTGAATGTGATATCAATGAACGGAAACATCATATGGATCATGGGGATTATACAGGCTTCAAAAGCAGGAAGCTCTCTGAGGATGGTGCTCGTTCTGCACACTTAGAGTATTATTCACGTCACTCCATGGAGAGGCACTATAGACACTCTTCTTCATTGAGAGTACCTTCTTCGGATAAATACTCCTCCAAGTTTCATGAACCTACCTTGTCCTCTAAAGTGGTTTATGATAGGCATGGCCGAAGCCCATGCCATTTTGAGCGGTCCCCACGTGATAGGGTCCGATCTGATCACAAGGATAGGGATCGGAGTCCAGTTCGTCGTGAAAGGTCTCCATTTAATGGGGAACGGTCCCCATATGTGCGGGACAAAACGCCGTATGGGCGGGATAGAACCCCGTATGGCCGGGACAGAACTCCATATGGCCGGGATAGGTCCCCTTATGGGCGAGAAAAATCCCCTGGTGGTCGAGAAAAAACCCCCAATGTGCGAGAGAAATCTTCTTATGTCCGTGAGAGGTCTCCTTATGGTTGTGACAGGTCTCCTTGTGGTCGTGATAGATCCCCACATGACCGTAGCCGTCACTATGATCATAGATACAAGAGTCCTACTTATTCAGAGCGGTCTCCACAAGCTCGCATAAAGTATCATGATCGTAGAGATCGAACTCCAAATTATTCAGACCGGTCCCTATATGATCGAAATAGGCCTAATAGTCTCAGAGAAGCTAGTCGAAAAGTTGTGAGTGAGAAGCGGCCTTCTCACCATGGTGGTAAAGAGAAGGATGATAAGCTCAATCACAAGGATTCATGTGGAAGAGACTCACATTTATCAGTGAAAGAATCTCAAGAATCAAGCATCATTCCTGAGCTTAATGCTCCGGCTGAAAATACAGCAAAGTCTGACTCACATAAAGAAGAGGATTCCCAGTGTACAGGAGCAAATGATGTAGAATTTTCTCACATTGATGGACCTCTACCTGAAGAGCTTCCTTCCATGGAGGAAGACATGGATATATGTGACACGCCACCTCATATTCCTGTGGTTACTGATTCTTCTATTGGTAAGTGGTTTTACCTTGATTACTTTGGTATTGAACGGGGCCCTTCAAAGTTATGCGACCTTAAGGCACTCGTGGATGAAGGAGTTCTTGTGTCTGATCATTTGATCAAGCACTTGGACAGCGACAGATGGGTAGCCATTGAAAATGCTGTTTCACCCCTCAATACTGTAAATTTCCCATCCATTGTCTCGGACATGGTAACTCAACACGTGAGCCCTCCAGAGGCACCTGGTAATCATTTGGCAGAGAAAGATACTGTTGATATTGGCCAATATGGTTCTAAAACTGGTGAATCACCTGGGCCTAATGACTGTGCTGCTGCTTCTGAGCCTTTAGAAGATCTCCACATTGATGACAGGGTTAGAACTCTGTTGGAAGGTTTTAATCTTATTCCTGGCAGGGAACTAGAGATTATTGGAGGTGGTCTTTTTGCTTCTTTTATTTTCCTTTATTTCCTAAAAAATAGTACTTTTTTTTTTGATTCCTCAGTCTTTGTTCTTTTACTTTTCTGATGGATAATTTTGGAATTCGTACAGAAGTTTTACGAACAAGTTTTCAGCATGTGCCATGGGAGGGAGGGGAAAAATCAGAAGGTAATTGTTTAACTACTTGAAGTTGTCAGTGCAACTTGTTTAATTAGTGCTTTTCTTTATTGGGTTCGCTGTAATAACTCTAAGCACCCTAAAAATTTGACTGATCTTTTGTCACAATTGTTGGTTTATTAATATTGGATTTACCACGTTGACATCTATTATACTGCTAGTATTTGGCTTCATTTCATTGTTGGAACTTTGTTTTTTTTCTTTGTTTTATTGGTTTTGCGTGCCTGAGGAATATATTTTTAGTTTCAATCAGTGCAGAATTGTTGATTTCTTTTCCATAAGATTACAGTAACATGCCAACCTTATTTATTATATATGCATTGTGTACTATTGCAATATCATGGCCTTGATGCATAGCATTCTAGAACATCGGAGGAGTCAGGTTCAACGTGTTGGCATATAATTTTAATCTTACCATCTATTTTATTTATATTCGACAAGTTCTAATCCTCACTTCAAAGTTTTTAATTTTATTTGTCTTCTTGGCATGAGGAGCTTTACTTTCTTTATTCTTCATCATCTTGTCTACTCCTAGATCGTATTTGTGAAACGTATGCACTTTGGTCTATAATTATGGAGGAAGGTCGGGGTAATATCATAAACCAAGATTATTTTCCAGAGTTAACATTTAAACAAGAAGTGGATGATTCTAATATTAATGCTTGACAGGCTTTTTTGATCTTTTCTTAATATGCCGTTGGTACTTTCAAGCGGTCCAGTGGAATTTAATTGTATTTATGCAATGATTGTTGACTATATTTTATCCTTACCCATGTTCAGGGTTCAATCTGCTTCCTACTGGAATTGCAGAACAGCATGAACAAGATAGTGATGAGGTGTTGAGTTGTTTTGACATGAAAGTAAAAGAAGCTATTGAATTGACTGTAAGTACAGTCTTCAGGAAAGATAACCTGTCAGAGTTGGCTGATACCAATGGCTGGTTTTATGAACCTTGGTCTTGTAAGGGTGGGGATTGGAAGAGGAATGACGAAGCTGTCCAAGATAGATTTCTGAGGAAGAAATTTGTGCTCAATAGTGGTTTTCCTTTATGCCAGATGTCAAAGTCTGGGTTGGAGGATCCTAGGTGGCAAAGAAAAGATGATTTGTATTATCCTTCCCAGAGCAGACGGCTTGACCTTCCTCTATGGGCATACTCATCTTCAGATGAGAGGAATGAATGTGCTGGTGTTGGCAGATCAATAAGGGGCGTGAAGGGAACCACACTGTCTGTGGTCAGGATAAATGCCTGTGTAGTTAAGGACCAAGGTTCATCTGTTTCTGAGCAACGTACAAAAGTTCGAGGAAAGGACAGGTACAGTTCCAGGTCTACTCGATTGCACTCTGCAGCTAATGATGTCAAGAGATCAATGGCAGAAACTGACTGTTTACCTAGGATTGTTAATGACCAAGATTCACATGGATCTTGGAAGTCTAGGTCAGTCATTAGCACTCCTAAAGATCGTCTGTGTACAGTTGATGACTTGCAATTGCATTTGGGTGAGTGGTACTACCTTGATGCTGCTGGACATGAACAAGGGCCTTTTGCTTTTCCAGAGCTTCAGGTTCTGGCAGAACGAGGTGTTATCCAAAAGTATAGCAGTGTTTTCAGAAAACTTGATAGGGTATGGGTTCCGGTTATCTCCAGCACAGAGGATCCTAGCATAAAAGTTCTACAAGAGAATGCTGTGCCATCTAACAAATGTTCAGGAGCTCTTTCTGAAGGCAGTAGTAATAGCAACGTTAATTCCAATTTGTTTCATAGCAACCATCCACAGTTTATAGGCTATTCCCGTGGAAAGCTACATGAATTGGTAATGAAATCGTACAAGAGCCGGGAGTTTGCTGCAGTCATAAATGAAGTTCTGGATCCGTGGATTAATGCAAGACAACCTAAGAAGGAGATTGACAAACACACGTTCTGGAAATCAGGTATTAATCTGCATAATAACCTATGTGCAAAGTCTGCAGTTAATGGAAATATAGCTATCCTTTTTGAATTTTCCAAATTGCAAAAGAATGACACTTTTTTCTTTTACTGTGATACTGAATGAGTGCAATTGATAAGTGACTCCTCAGTTAATGTATCTCTTTTGTAAAATTTGACATCAGCAGTTGTCTTGTCTCTTCCCTTCTTAAGTATATTTGACTCGCCATTTTTGTCAGGAATGACAGATGCACCAGCTTCACACGCCCCTCCTCCCTGTTCCATTTTCTTTTTGGACTCTTTGCAAATTGTTGGTCTTATACACTTTTTATATTTTATTATATTATATGTTAGTGGCTTGCTGAAAATCTTTTCTCCGGAGAGTGTTCTATGTTTCACACTTTTGAGATCATTACTTTAGTATTTGGGAAAGGATTCTAGTGAGAAGAATAACTAAAAACATACAGTTCTTTTGTTTGAATTTTAGATTATTATATTTGTGCACTTCAAACACCCTCTCCCGGCCTTTTTAAAAAATTAATACATAAAGGTAAGAAAAGGGAGGGGAATAAAGAATTCTGTGTTGAATTTTCTCATAATAAGGAAATAATGATCTGATTATGGTTTTGAAACACTAACTTGTGCAACAGTTAAGTCGGTGGACTGATTAATCTCACACAATGCTGTTGTTTTATGTGAATAAAAATTACCATCTTCGTTTAGCAGGTTTGCATTTCCAGCAAATCGTCAAAAATTGTATCTTTTGTTTCTTCATTTGATTCAGTTTAGTTTCTCTGTGTTTGTGCTTGCATGATTTCTTAACTGTTATTATGGTAATTCATCTGAGGCATTTCATTCTGTATTGTTCTTTTGGGGATTATATTCTTTTTTTTGTTTTTGTTGGTGTTTGGGGTTTTAAATCAGAAATTGGTGTGCCTGCTGGCAATAAAGCAAGGATGCAGCTTGGTGAGAGTGATGAAGACTATGAAGAGGAAGATGACCTGCAATCATTTCAAATGGATGAGCTTGGATTTGAAGAGTTATGTGGTGATGCTACTTTCCTTGGAGAAGCCGGTGCATGTTATATGACTGAGATGGGAAGCTGGGGTTTGCTGGATGGTCATGTTTTGGCAAGAATATTTCATTGTTTGAGATCTGACCTGAAAACTCTTTCCATTGCTTCTTTAACTTGTAAGCATTGGAGAGCTGCAATCTGCTTTTACAAGAATATTTCAAGACAAGTCAACTTCAAGTCCATGGGTCCTAGCTGCACTGACTCAATCATCTGGAACATAATGGTAATTAAGTCTGTATACTACTCTACTAAATCTTCATAAAGTTTCTTTGTTTTGTCTCACTAATATAATATTTTGCTTGCAGAGTGGTTATAATAAAGAAAAATTGAATTCATTGGTGCTGGTAGGTTGCACAAATGTTACTCCTGACATGCTTGAGGATGTTCTTCACGCTTTTCCGTTTTTATCATCTGTTGATGTAAGAGGCTGTAACCAATTTGGGGAATTGATCCTTCAATTCCCAAGCATCAGCTGGTTTAAGAGTCGCACTTTGCATAGTACAGGGTTTCCTGAGGAGTCTCATTCAAAAATAAGGAGTCTTAAACAGATCAGTGATAAAAGTTCTTCACTTAGTAAAACAAAGGTTTTGAGTGGTGATACAGATGATTATGGTCAACTGAAGGAGTATTTTGATAGTGTTACTAAAAGAGATTCAAACCAGTTATTCCGACGCAATTTGTACAAGCGCTCGAAATTGTTTGATGCTCGCAAATCATCATCAATTCTTTCCAGGGATGCTCGCATAAGACAATGGGCTATCAAAAAATCTGGAAATGGCTATAAAAGAATGGAGGGGTTCCTTGCTTCAGGTTTGAAGGACATTATGAAGGAGAACACGTTTGAATTTTTTATTCCTAAGGTACTGAACTTCTTGTTACTTGGGATATTTTCTGCTTTGTATTTGTTTTATTTATGCATTTTTATCTTTTCCTATATCAGGTGGTAGAAATTGAGGATAGGATGAAAAGTGGCTTCTACATAGGACATGGATTAAAGTCTGTTAAGGAGGATATCAGTAGAATGTGCAGAGATGCAATCAAGTGAGTCATTTCTACCTGTTTACATGCTTGTGCCTGTAACAGGCCTTTGCCTTCATCTGCTTGTGGAACAGCACATGATTCTTAACATAGTATTATCTTTCTGTATACTGTTGAATCAAGATGGTTCTGACCAGGATTGATCTATGAAACATGTTTGAATCTGCAAGTGTTTCCAGTTGTCTACGATTGATGCTTTAGTGAGAAATTGACATATTACTTATTCTTTTAGGCATTGATTTGCACCATTATGTAGTGCTATATCATTCCTACATCAAGATGGTTGATCAAGGATGGGAATACTCATCAATTATTTTGGCGTTCTTTTTCTCAAACCATTCATTGGCTTGTCTGTTCCATATGTGTATTTTTGTCTTTGATGTGGATCATTTGATTGAATGGAAGAGCGGAAAGAACATTATATGCTACTAAAATTGATTATTTTCTTCTTTACTTCTTCAATTTATTATTTTTAATATGTATTTCTGGAATCAGAGCCAAGAATCGAGGCGCTGGAGATATGAATCGCATTATTGCTTTATTTCTCCGACTTGCATCATATTTGGAGGAGAGTTCAAAGTTCTCATATGAAAGAGATGAGCTGATGAATTCATGGAAAGATGACTTGTCTGAAGGATTAGTTTCTTCTTGTGGGAGATACAATAAGAAGAAATTATTAATTGACAGGAAGAATATGAATAGGAGTAATGGCAATACTATTGCAAATGGTAGCCTTGATTATGGAGAGTATGCATCTGATCGAGAAATCAGAAGACGTTTATCCAAATTGAATAGAAAGTCTTTGGGCTCAGGAAGTGAAACTTCAGATGACAGTGACGTGTCTTCTGAAGATGGAAGGAGTGGAACTGAGAGTAATGCATCAGATACAGAAAGTGATTTGGATTTCCTGTCAGGACGTCGTAATAGAGAGTCAAGAGGAGATGGATATTATGTGGATGATGATCTAGATACCATGACTGATGAACGTGAATGGGGTGCTCGCATGACAAAAGCGAGTCTGGTTCCTCCAGTCACTAGGAAGTATGAAGTTATAGATCAATATGTCATTGTAGATGATGTGGAGAATGTCCAAAGGAAGATGGGTGTATCTCTGCCAGATGACTTTACTGAGAAACTTGATGCCCAGAAAAATGGTGCTGATGAATTGGACATGGAGCTTCCTGAAGTCAAGGAATATAAACCTAGGAAACGCCTTGGTGATGAAGTTGTAGAACAAGAAGTGTATGGAATTGATCCTTATACCCATAATCTTTTGCTTGACTCCATGCCTGAAGAACTGGATTGGCCTTTGTTGGACAAGCATTTATTTATTGAAGAAATGCTCCTCCAGACTTTGAATCAGAAAGTTAGGCACTTCACTGGAACTGGGAACACTCCAATGGTGTATCATTTGCGACCTGTTATTGAGGAAATTGAGAAAGCTGCCAAGGAAGACTGTAATATACGCACATTGAGAATGTGCAGGGGTATTCTGAGGGCCATTGATAGTCGTCTTGACGACAAGTATGTTGCTTACAGGAAGGTGTAGCACATCATCTATTTAACGCTTTTAGTTTATCAACTGTTTGGAAAGTTTTACTACCTTTGTTTGTTCTCTCCTTGGGTTTGCTAATTCTTTCTTTTTCCTCCTATTATCAGGGCCTTGGTGTTGTTTGCAATAAAGAAGGTGGTTTTGGAGAAGATGATTTTGTTGTGGAGTTTTTGGGAGAGGTATGATCTAGAATGGAAATTAACCTTTTAGAGCAGTATGCAATGTCTTCATATAACATTGATCACTAAATTCCGTTTTAAAATCATATAATAGAAAAAATATGGCTATCTCAATTTTATGGTTTTGATATCATACTCTTAGATGTGAATGTGTGCCCACAGACACATACATGCAAAGTAATGTATTGCGACACCCTTTCCCACTACCAAAAGGTTGTAATCAGCAAAATGCAATGTAAAACCTTATTGCTTCCTTACTGCAATATATATTTATGCAGTAAAGGGAAAGGTTTCGACATCAGATCGGATCAAATGTCTTATGAATATTTGGAGATGTCTGAGTTGTTTTTACAAAGTTATTATGGGATTTGAAGAAAATATATGCTTTATAAATGTACGTAATTCTTGGTTTAAGTGCATGCATGCTTGCTTGTATGTATGTATTCGTTGGACTTTGGTAATGCTGCAAGTCTATCTTGTTGTGTTCGGTCATCTGGGACAATGTTTGTAGGTTTATCCTGCGTGGAAATGGTTTGAAAAGCAAGATGGAATCCGTTCTTTACAGAAAGACAATAAAGATCCAGCTCCAGAATTTTACAACATCTATATGGAGAGGCCTAAGGTGATCCAACTCAAGTTATTTTGCTAATACGTGCAGTTCACAGTTGATACTTTACATTTACTGAATCCTCTATGTTATTGGCAGGGTGATGCTGATGGTTATGATTTAGTTGTTGTTGATGCTATGCACAAAGCAAACTATGCAAGCCGCATTTGTCACTCATGCAGACCTAATTGTGAAGCCAAGTGAGTCTTATTCTCTTTCTGTCCTTATTCAGTTCCATATTTAAGTTTTTTGGTAGTTTCCTCACTGGTTAATGGGCTTCTTGATCATTAATTTCTGCATTGTTTTCTGCACATTTTGAAGTCATCATTGAGTTATTTAGAAGTAAAAACATTGTGGCAATTTAATTTCAGCTGTTTACAGCTTAAGTATGCGATTAAGGACTATTTCAATCTTTTTGTTCTAACATATATTTGTGTTGCCATATACTTATATGCTGTATTACATTTCAGTTTCTGTTGTCATACTTGATATTCATTTCAGGCCCCATAATTCCATTTAAACCTGTTTCAGCATGAATCGCATCATTGATTCCTTGCTTAACCTTTTGTAATTAATGGAGAGTGACGGTGTGATAATCCAGTGATCTTGGAATGGAGGGATGGTGTCATGTAATGCTAAGCTTTTCTCTTGGAAACAGAGCATAGGAAAAAGTTCAACCCAATTTTTTTTTTCCTCTTTCAATTATAGTTTCTCTAGTCGTGGAAATTTGTTGCCTTTTCTCTCATAAGCTTTTCCCTTTGAATAATTTGTTTCTGGTTGATGTTTTCTCTTGTTCTATGCAAAAAGAGAAAAAGTACAATAGTTTCTTTGATTTACTTCTACTGTCGTATGGTCTGTGATATATTTTCTACAATTTTTTTGGATGTAGAGTTACTGCTGTGGATGGTCAGTATCAAATTGGAATTTATACAGTTCGGGAAATCCAATATGGCGAGGAGATCACGTTTGATTACAATTCTGTTACAGAGGTGTGCCTTTTATAAGGTGTTGTTTATGCCATATAACAATTCACATTTCATGCCTGATGTATGACTCTTCATGTGCAGAGCAAGGAAGAATATGAAGCATCTGTTTGTTTGTGTGGCAGCCAAGTTTGCCGAGGCAGCTACTTAAATTTGACAGGTGAAGGGGCTTTCCAAAAGGTACAGCCTGTCATAACCATCTGTGTTATGATGTTGGATTCAGCAATGCGAATGATAACTGATTTTACCACATTATGTTTCCAAAAACCATGTTGTCTGTTGATGGAGTATATCGTTCATTAGGTGATGAAGGATTGGCATGGGTTTCTGGATCGGCATTACTTGATGTTCGAAGCATGTCAATTAAATTGTGTATCTGAAGAAGACTATCTCGACTTAGGGAGGGCCGGTTTAGGCAGTTGTTTGCTTGGTGGTTTGCCAGATTGGTTGGTTGCATATTCTGCTCGTCTGGTTTGTTTCTTTGTAACCCCTTTTTTTCTTTTTTTTTTTAAATTTTTATTTTTTGAGATTTTCCTTCTTGTAATGTTTCTTGCATTTATTTCTCTTTTTTTCCCTAATCTGAAGGTGAGGTTCATAAATTTAGAAAGAACGAAGCTTCCTGAGGAAATTCTAAAGCATAATTTAGAAGAAAAACGGAAATATGTAGCAGAAATATGTCTAGAGGTTGAGAGAAGTGATGCTGAGGTTCAGGTAAACAATGAGACTATATTTATATGGGATTATGCTTGTAAGTTATCCCTGAATATTCACGTGAATCATTTTTGCATGAGGCAGGCTGAAGGTGTCTATAACCAGAGACTTCAAAATTTGGCCGTTACTCTTGATAAGGTGGACCTCTCTCTGAAGTTGTCTATGATGCCAATATTTTGTTATCTAGAGTGTACCCCTTCTGTGTGTGGACTTTTACGCTTGCAATCTTTGGGCCATTAACTTGTGTTTAGTTAGTATAAGACACCTTACAGTTGAAAGGTCAACCTTTTTGTGGTCAACTTCTGCGGTTGGTTGAGCTGTTCCCTTGTATGGATTCTAGTAGGTTTCAAGGAAAAAGTACAAACAGAGGTTTATGTTCTGATTCATTATTTTTCTAGTTGGAAAGTTGGAAAACAATTCAGATCTCTTGTTTTTGAGCCTTTCCCCCCCCCCCCTAATTTGTAGCACATTTTGAAAACATTCAAATGTGCTTTCATTTATGAAACAGGAACTTGGTTTTCATATTTTACTCCCTGGACCACCTTAGGATCTAAATTTGACACAATTATCGTATCCAAATTTGACACCGTCTTTCGATGTTAAATTGTGAATTGTAAGCAGATTGCCTTTAACCCATCTGACCTTGCACCTCATGTTTGGGCTTTCGTATCCTTTATATTATATCTCCTGAAAATTGCATGGTCTGACTATTGTGAAATATATATTTGTACCCATTTTAAAATCAGTAGTGTTACTCATTTTAAACATTTTGTCATTTGAATGCCATTTTACAGGTGAGCTATGTAATGAGATCTGTCTTTGGTGACCCAAAGAACGCTCCACCTCCACTGGAGAGGCTAAGCCCTGAAGAAACTGTTTGCTTCCTATGGAAAGGAGATGGATCACTTGTTGAAGAACTTCTTCAGAGTCTGGCCCCACATGTAGATGGTGACACTCTAAATGATCTTAAGACCAAAATTCGTGCACATGATCCATCCAATTCTGGTGACTTACAAAAGGAGCTGCAGAAATCTTTGCTGTGGTAAGTAGCTTATATTTCTTGTATTTGGTTTCAATTTTGTTTGTGTCAAATGAACACTTCACAGTACTCTTTTTGTTTTGAAAGGTTGAGGGATGAGGTTAGGAGTCTTCCGTTCACATACAAGTGTCGGCATGATGCTGCGGCTGATTTGATCCATCTTTATGCATATACAAAATGCTTCTTTAGAGTTTGTGTAAGTCCTGTTACTTGCACCAGCTACCTTGCAATGTAATTAAAGATTTGTCAACGTTTGGTCCTGAAAGAACTATGAATATTGCAGGAATACAAGAAATTTACTTCGCCACCAGTTTACATCAGTCCACTTGACCTAGGACCAAAATATGCCGAGAAATTGGGGCCTGACATCCATGAGTATCAGAAAGCCTATGGTGAGAACTATTGCCTGGGGCAGTTGATTTTTTGGCATATCCAGACAAATGCTGACCCAGATTGTGGCCTCATAAAAGCTAGTAGGGGCTGCTTGTCATTACCTGATGTTGGCTCCTTCTATGTCAAGGTTCAGAAGCCATCTCAACAGCGCATATATGGCCCAAAGACGGTGAAATTAATGCTGGAAAGGATGGTAAGTTTTATGGACACCATGTTTGTGTTTTTCAGAGTGTATTCAGTAATTTAGATATTTGTTTCTCATTGTAGTCATAGCTTATTCTGCCCATGTTTTAAATTCATGTTTTGATGATAAGTCAAAACCCTTGCTTATATTATCACGGGAAAAGTTTTCATGCTGACTGTTCCTCATTCATGTCTGCCAAATAATCATTGCCTCCAGCCTGTTAAATGGTCTTAGCTTTGCTTTAAGGAATTTGAAAATTTGGAGTTGTCCTGTCTTCTGTTCAAAAAAACCTAGGTGGCGCCTGTTCCATGTCTATACTTAAGTGGCATTACAGTCTGTGAACTTTTAAAACCACAACTTATTTATTGTATTGACTTCGGGGCTGCTCGTAAAATAAATATCTTGTCTAAACAGTTACCTATTAAAACCAAGACATGTATAACTTCTATCGAGGGAATTGTTGGAGAGTTGCTGGTGATGTGGTGTTAATGCTGTCTTCAGTCAATTCAGTGAACTGGGCATTCTATTTCAAGTAGAAGCGAAGAAAGAAGCGAAGAAATGGGAATGAAAACTGAAACAGTAGAATTCTAGGCAATAGGGATGAATTTACTTGGTTTAGTTTCTAGCTATAATTGGTATGGTTTGGTTACAAATGCTTTTGTGTTTTCAGGAGAAGTTTTCACAGAGACCGTGGCCCAAAGACCAAATATGGTCATTCAAGAGCTGTCCAAAAGTTTTTGGCAGCCCGATGTTTGATTCAATTCTGAACAGCTCACCAATAGATAAGGAGATGTTGTATTGGTTGAAACACAGAGCTGCAATGTAGTAGACCAGATTGGGTGGGATTGATGACCAATTGGTTGAATTTTAGTCTGTTGATAAGGGAAGCTGTTCGTGGCATAGTCAGGCAGCAAATGACGACTTGAAAAGTAGATTGGAATGGTTTCTGATTTTTAGGTCACAGCTGCCCCTTTAGTACGGGCGTTGGGACAAAATCATTCCATAACGTCACCCTTTCTCCATTCTTTGTACAGTTTTAGGGTTTTTCTTTTCCCCTTCCTTTGTAATCTGTTAAGTTGTAATTCGTTACATGGTTGTTAGTATAGCATTTTTTATTTCTTTATAAAGGTATACCCATGTTTCCTGCCCCCGACTGTGATCTCATTGTTTAGAGCCTAAACTCACGCTGCAGAGTTGACATAACATGTTAGTTTCCCAAATGGCTGGATATTGCATAACAGTAGATGTGTGTCACAGGTTAATTCCTTGTGGAGTCTGATATCAACTGTAGCCAGAGAAGAGTTCACGCAAACGCCCCGTTTTTCACCAGCCGGAAAATATTCTACAAGAATAAACAATAAGAAAAGAAATGTAATCAAGGCACATTAATATTTAAGGACAATTATGTTTTAGGTCATCAAGGCACAATAATATTTAAGGACAATTATGTTTTAGGTCTTACAATTGTGTCTCAGTTTATGAAAGAAAATTTTAATTAATAGTTTTATATTTGTTTCGTCAAATTTTGATTCTTAACATTTACACTTTAGTTACAAAAGAAGGCTAAATTGATATTATTGGAGTTTATGAGCCCTTTTTTTTTTTCAAGAAAAGCCCTTTTTTATGTTGTTAATTCTAACCTCCTTTGGACCAGGAGGAATCCTATTTCTATCATTCTATTAGACGTTATTGCATAGTTCTTCATTTTAGATTTTCGACTCTTTTAATTTTTTAAAAGAATAAAGGGATAAATTATGCATTACCTTAAAAGGGGTTTACATACAAGTACACTTAAAAAGATGACGTAGTGTACACTTAAAAGGATGACGAAACACTACCAAGCGTGTGTAACTAGAAACAAATTCTCGAACAACTATTCAAATTCTACATCCTGAAGTTCTTTATTTTTCACTAATGACTGTAAAAAGTGGATGCACCTCTCAAATTATAGATTCTATGCATTCTTCTTCTCTTTACTCAATTGGATCTGTTTTTTTTTTTGGCTGTAACAGGTCCTCTTATCTAGTTCCAAAGATTTGAAATCAAGTCTTTTCCTTTAAGATGCTCTTGATGAAAGATTCTAAAGTTCCTTTCCCTTCATAATGCATACGCATAATAACTTAAAAATAATCTTAAGAGTTTCAAGTCCCCGTTAGAAGTGTATCTAGTTCTACATGCCCAACAAATGATATTTCCCAATCATCTTCTATGTAAGTCTGGTTGCGCTAGCTCATCACTTGTCTCAGTACATATATAGAATAAGAACACTAGGAACAAGTATTTAATGGATTCTTGGTCCGATTGGCATAAGCAGGTATTAATGACTGGCATGCATCTAAGTTTATCCTTGGTTTAAAGTCTTTTCTTTACAACTAACCATAATATGAATGATGTTTTGGGAATATGAATTTGGTTCCAAGCTAGCTTGCTCCTAACAACTTTAGGAGTTGATGGATTGAGCAAGTTGAGGCATGTTTTGTTAGTAAATTTAATTGAGCTATTTGTGGAAAATATTATCAAGTCCTCCCTTGTTTGGGAACATAAGCTGACATAATAGTTGAGAATCCCCTTTAGTGACAGCTCTATGTTCCATTCCTTATCACCTTCTTTACTTTAAATTTGAGTCTATGGAAGCAAGTAATATTGCATAGAGGTCCAAGGTTGTGCTAGTTGCCATACTAGAAAGAAGTGACATTTGCATTTTTAATTATACATTTCATGTGCAGATGCATAATAATACTCAATTTTAGTTATTATTCTAGTGTCTAGGTCACGCTTGGATGGTGCTTAAGATTCCAACAAGTAGGAGTATATCTACTTCGCCCATATAGAATCCTTGTCAATATGAAATTTCCAAATTCTCTTTGCTAGAAGCATGTTGTTTATAGCTTTTATGGAACTGCTTCCTAGTCCTCCTACATCTTTAGAAACATTGAAATCTTTCTATTTCACTTTCGTCTGCGGGTCTCTAACCTACAAGAAATTCTTGATTGACCTGTTAATTGATTTTGATTACGATTTGGGCAAGGCTCACATGAGAGCTCCAGTGAATATAGAGAGTGTTTATAATTAAAGGATCAATTAAAGCCTCGTTGCATAAGACAAAACTATTATTCTAGATTCCTATTTTTCTTTGAATGGAATCAAATAAAGGATGGAAATATTTGTTTATGAGTCATCTTATTTTTATTGGTACACCAAGGTATTTAAAAGGGGGGAATTTAAGCTTTAGGCTTGCAGCTTCTAAGGAAGTTATAGCAATGTGGAAATTTCCTCTTGATACATAAGCGGTCATTATCAAAATTCCAATGATTATGCAACTTGTTGAAGGAATTTTTTTCTCTATTTTTTCTATTTTTATTTGTAGACTAAGGTATTTAAAAGGGTAGAATTTAAGCTTTAGGCTTGCAGCTTCTGCCAAAGTTATAACAATGTGGGAATTTCCTCTTGATACATAAGTGCAGTACTGGTCATGTTTAATATTTAAATCAAAAAAATTATGTTGCACCACATAAAGAGAACAAGGTCATCTGCAAAGACTAGGTGGTTGAATTTTAGAATTTCACAGAAAACACTAGATGGTTGAGTTTTAGAATTTCAAATTTATGGTGATAGTTAAATATGTCTTTTACCCTAATGTTTTTATCTAGGATCCTTAAAAGAACCTCAATATAGATTGCAAAAAGAAATGGGGAAAGAGGATCCCCTTGTAACGCGAGTGAAAGAGACGCGTGGATTGATGATGATCTGTTTATGACTCTTTGGAAGAATGAAGACACGTCGACTTTAGAGAATGATGAAGATTTATTGATTCTTTTTATTCGGCTATGATGTTCTTCAATAGGACAGAGTTAATGCAATTGAAAAGAAAGGGATACACAAGGAATTCACTCCTACTAGACATCAGGGAAATTAGTTCCAAGCAACCTAGATGATGGGAATTAATTCCAAGGAATTGAACCAAACAAACACGCCACAATTTTGACGAAATTGATAAGTCTAATGTAATGAAAACCCTCACTTTGTGGCCATCGGCAACATAAGAATAATCTGATCTCAAAGCTATCTTTCCCTAACCTTAAAGAGGGTATTTATACCTAGGTCAATTAATAAAAGACTTGGGCTAAATAATATATGGAAGCCCAAAATAAATATAACTTAAAACAAGTCCAAAATAGAATAATAAAACACATCTAGGCCTGGTCCAACACGCCCTCAAATCTGATCATAGGTGTGCCTCCTCTTAGGCTTAAGTGATGATGCGCAGCCCAATATAACGGTCTTCAAGTCCTAAGAGAGTCCAATACAAGGATTCGAGAAAAATAAATCAATTTGAATTGTGATTCAAATAGCTCTCCTCCAATAGGCTTGGTGTACTCCATCCTCTCCACAAATTGGCCCACATGTGCATAGAGAGCCTCATTGAGTCTCTCGGTCCTAGATTTGGACATAGGTCCAATTGGAATGACAACCTCGCCCCCATCACGCACGCCATCTCCATAGTGATCCTTGCTCTTGCTCACATTAGTCCCTCCCTCCTCAAGAAGATTCGTTTTCAAATCTGAATCCATATCAAAAGGAGAAAGATCATAGTAATATTAAAAGTTGCAGAAACAGAATACTCACCTAGCAGGTTAATCTTGTAGGTGTTGTCATTTATCTTCTCCAACACCTAGAATGGACCATCACCCCTAGGATCTAACTTAGATTTCCGCTAGGTAGGAAACCTCTCCTTCCTCAAATGCACCCGAACCCAATCTCCAGGTTTAAAAGTCACCAACTTTTGCCCTTTGTTGGCTTGTTTCGTATACACCCTGTTTCTATGCTCAATGTGTTGCCTCAACTTCGCATGCAAGTCCCTAACCATCTCGGCTTTCCTCTTGCCATCTATACTAGACAACTCATGCAAGGGTAAATATACCAAATCCAAGACAATCAAAGGATTAAAACTATATACAAGCTCAAAAGGTGAATAATCTGTCGTGGAATGCACACATCTATTATATGCAAACTCAATAAATGGCAAACAATCACCCTAAGTTTTCAAATTTTTACCAACTACAACACGCAACAAGGTACCTAAGGTTCTATTAACAACTTTAGTCTGTCCATCTGTCTGTGGATGACAAGTAATAGAATAAAACAATTTAGTACCCAACTTTCCCCACAGAACATGCCAAAAATGACTTAAAAATTTAACATCTCTATCCGAAACAATAGACTTAGAAATACCATGCAATTTAACAATATCCCTAAAGAATAAATCAGCAATAAGCACAACATCATCAATCTTATAGCACGCAATGAAATGCGCCATCTTACTAAATTGATCAACAATAACAAAGATGCTATCATATCCTTTCTTTGTTATAGGCAGTCCTAAAATAAAATCCATAGAAATATCAACCAAAGGTTCAGTAGGCACAAGTAAAGGGGTATACAATCCACGGGGTTTAACAGTAAATTTTTCCTGTCTACATGAAATGCATTTGACACATACACGCTTAACATTCTTGCGCATACCAGGCCAATAGAAATGTTCATGCAAAATATCCAAAGTTTTAGTAACCCCAAAATGACCCATCAAACCACCACTATAGGCCTCATGCACAAATAAAGCTCGCAAAGAACAATTAGGTACACACAACTGATTACCACGATACAAATATCCATGATGCCTATAAAATTTCTAGAATGCAACATGCTCACAAGCAGCATACACAGTAGCAAAATCATCATTAGAATTATACATGTCCTTAAGCTGCTCAAATCCTAATAATTTAGAACTAAAAGTAGAAATTAAGGAATACTTCCTAGATAAAGCATCAGCTACCACATTTTCCTTCCCTTGCTTGTAATGTAGCACATATGGAAATGTCTCCAGAAACTCCACCCAAGTGGCATGTCTCTTGCTCAGCTTGCCCTATCCCTTCAAGTGCTTTAGGGACTCATGGTCAGATAATTGAGTTGTGCACCACTCAGTTTTTCACTGAAATAAGCTACTGGTTTGTTTTCCTGCAAAAGCACAACTCCTATACCAATACCAGAAGCATCAGATTCAACCTCAAAAGCTTTCTTAAAGTTAGGTAAACACAGAATAGGAGCAGAACACAATTTTTCTTTCAACAAATTAAACGCATGCTCTTGTTCCTCACCCCATGTAATCCCTTTCTCCTTCTTGACTATTTCAATCAAAGGAGCAGCAATAGTAGAGAAATCTTTCACAAATCTCCTATAGAAACTAACAAGTCCATGAAAACTCCTCACCTCACTAGCACTCTTAGGCGTCAGCCATTCCTAGATAGCCTTTAGCTTCTCCTCATCAACCTCAACTTCCCTAGAGCTGACTACAAACCCCAATAATACAAGCCTATCAATGCAAAAAGTACACTTATTAAGGTTTGCAAACAGTTTCTCGTGTCTCAATACATCCAAAACCCATCTTGTATGCATGACATGCTCATCAAGATTAGTGTTATATATCAAGATGTCGTCAAAGTAAACAACCACAACTTTTTCAAGAAATGTATGCAACATATGATTCATCAATCTCATAAAAGTGCAGGGTGCATTAGTTAAACCAAATGGCATAACTGACCACTCATACAACCCATATTTAGTTTTGAAAGCAATTTTCTATTCATCTCCTGGTTTCATTCTAATCTGGTGGTATCCACTTTTCAAATTGATTTTGGTAAAGATACATGCACCATGCAATTCATCAAGCATATCATCTAACCTAGAAATAGGATGGTGATACTTTACAGTGATTTTATTGACAACTCTACAATCTACACACATCATCCAGGTCCCATCTTTCTTTGGCACCAACAACACAGGCACTACATAAGGGCTCAAGCTCTCCATCACATGCCCCTTTTCTAGCAACTCACCCACCTGCTTTTGAAACTCCTTTGTCTATTCAGGATTACTCTTATAAGCTAGGCGGCTCGGAATCTGAGCTCTAGGCACAAAATCAATTAGGTGTTCTATGCCTCTCAAGGGTGGTAGTCCCTTAGGCATCTCTTCAGAAAAGACATCAATATAATCATGCAAAACAGAAGCAAATACACTAGGAAAAGTATCAAGAGAGTTAGTTTCAGAAACCAAACACTCTCTGTATCTTACAACCATTAATGCTCTTTTCTCTCTAGCTGCTATTCGCAAATCTCTTCCCTTGGCAAACAAGCTCACTTTTCTCTCTTTCTTTCCACTTTGCTTTTCACTCACTGAGCTCTTCTCTCTTGCACATCCTACTTTCTTTTCCTCACCTGTGCAACCAATCCCCTTTGGGCCTATCTCATTTTTTGGGCCTCTTTTCTCTCTTTAATTTTTTAAGCTCATTTCCCGATCCCTCCTCACTTTTACTTGCTTTTAATTGGTTTAGGTACAATTCAAGAGGTGATAAAGGTACACGAATGAAATTTCTACCCTTAAACTTAAAAGAGTACCTATTGGTATAGCCATCATGTGCTACCCTCCTATCAAACTACCAAGGTCTCCCAAGTAACATACGACCAGTCTCCATGGGTACGACATCATACAACACCTCATCCTCATATCTACCCACTGAAAATGACACTAACACCTGCTTGGTCACTTTCACATCAACATTATCATGCCACAATACAATACCAATATCAATACCCAAATTACAAAGATGCAAAACTCAAGGATTTCTTGAAATACATCTAAAGCCTTGGTTTACATCAATTAATCCAATACAAAACAAAACATGCAATTTCCAGAGTAATGCCTCGACTTTCTTTCACTTGGTCCCTCGCTCAATACCTGGAGATGGGACGGAAAAGAGGGTGAGCTCGAAAGCTCGTAGGTAACAAGTTTATAAACAGTAATAAGCAAAAACCATTTGAAACTTTCATGATTATAGCAAAACCTCTTTGAAATCCATAAAACATCCATTTTTCACAATTGTCAACTTGTTAAGCAATTTCACACTTCACACAAGTCAATCAATCATCAAACTTATCAACACATGAAAACACATAATCACATCATAATGGTTTGGGTAGGTCTAAATTCTTGACGCATTACACATTCCCATATAATGGTCCTGTGTAGTCGTAAAGTTGGGGAGTCCTTGAAGGAGCTTCGTACCACTAGTGGGCAGGTGGGAGAAGCCTATTCTTGGGTCAACGTGCACGTGACGGTTCTTGAGGGACTACCACAAACCCACATAATATGAAATTCAAGAGAAAAAAGATTGCCCAAAAGGCAAAAATTTTGGAAACTTGTTTTTCATGGACATGCAATTTTTCGAAAAACCACTTACATATAGCAATTCATTATTCATCATCAAAATTTTGATACATCAAAACATATAAAAATTTCGCAAATCATTCAAAAGCAACAAATGTCACAATTATAAAGCAATTTAGAAATCATTTTATTTTCTTGACTAAAAATAAAACACAATGGCTCATTATCCAATTATAAACATAAAACCCACCTAGATTTCCTTGCTTGAAACCTTGCTCAAAAGCCTCTCCTCTTGCCTCTCTTGATTTTCCTCAACATTGACAAAAATTCCCAAATCAAATCGACATTCCAATGGAGAAACCCACAATACATAATCACTAAAATTGATCTTAGAAAGCTTAAACCCATACATTTCTCAAGCTTCATGAACCAAAACCCTTTCAAAAATCCAACAAAAAAAAGATTCCCTTACCTTAATCCTTCACCAAATGAAGAGTTTGTTGGCTTTACTGGAAGCTCTCATCCTCCTCTTCCTTTTTCCTTCATGAATGAACTTCAAAATCCCTCTTGAAAACCCAAGAAATGACGAAACCTTAGCTTCTTTCTTCCTTCCTTACAAAGCCGACACTCTCTCCCTCTTTCTTTCTAAATTTCATTTCTTCTATTCTTCTCCCTTGCAATCCATGTTTTCCCACTTCTTAAACATAATACCACACCTTTTATTTACAATCTTGCCATTAATGAGTGAACAATGTCCATTTTACCCTTATATATAAGCCTTATAACTTAAATGGCTTAAGTGATCTTCCCAAAAAGCCCTCATACATATATACTCTTACTACTTAATTCAAATAAACCATACTTTAAAAATCCTACCAACATCAATATAATAATTAACTCCAAATACAATAGTTAATCTAGTAAGACCTCAAAATTATTTAAAATCATACTTAACTCCTTCCTAAAAATCAAAACCTTATTCTAATCATGAAATTGAAGGAATTTGATAGCACTTCCTTCTAAGAAAATGTTCCTCATTTTTTAACGTTTCCAATGACACCAAAATCATTCAATTTGGTTTAGAAATCTAAAATTTATGGCCCAAACACTTTCATATTTTTACTAAACCTAGACTATACACCATATCCAACTTCACTCCAAAAATTGAGAGTCTTAAGGACTTAATTAAAATTTGATTCCTTCAGATAAATTGTAGCTCCATGTCTCTATTTAGTTAGAAACAAGAATCAACTCATTTGAAGCACTACAGATCAAGATATCATTAAAATATTGAAGCATGTTCAATAAAATATCGCACAAAATCTCTTTTAACCGATCCTCTCACTTTGATTCGATCAATCTTTTTCAAATTAATCTCAAAATCCATAAATTTTCATGGAGAGATAGAGCAATGCCTTAGAAATTCAATGCTTTAAAACTCAAGTCATTTGAAGGTCAGACAAAAAAGTTATGGCCAAAAGAGTGAAAGGTGTTTAGGTCTGAAAATCAACAAAGTCGCGATCGCGACTAGTCGCAACCGTGAACTTGTAACATCCCATCGCCAATGGGAAGGGTCAAATAGTAATTTGGGACCGGTTACGAGTGTGTAAACTAGTCTCGGTATGTTCATGCGTAATATAGCCTCCATATCCACATAAATTGTAATTTTTGTATATGCACATGATTGTACTGGCATTTATGACATTTACCGGCATATGTGTCTATAAATGTGATTTTTTTTGAATAATATGGTTTTGTGCTTGAAAATTTAATTGGAATGGATTTTTGCATGTTTTACATGTTTGGGGAATTTTGAGAAATTTTTCTGGAAAATTTCAGGAAAAATTTTCGGACCGAAAAAATTGCCAAGTGACGGACTGATTGATTTCCAGTACAGGAAATGACTGTCCATTGGCACTGGAAAATTTGATACATGATTTTAGGATTTATGACTTTGGGCCATTGGAAATTGGAGAGAAATTGAAATTGTTGTTTGTAAATAAATTAATGAGGGTTTATAAATAAGACAAGTGGCAAGTGACACATGTCACTTGCCTACTTAGTCTTATGCTTAAGTGTTATATAAATATCCTACTTTTTACAAGCTTCCACGACACTCCTTATTGATGTTTTACATGAAATTTTCTTCTCTTCTCCGTAGTTCCTCTCCTCCTTCTTTTTCATTGGTTTAAGCTCTACTCTTCCTTATTTCTTCTTGGCTTGCTCCTTCTTGTATTTACAAGGAAAGATACCCAACTTAATTAAGCCTTTCCCCTTATGATGATGGTTGCCATGGGTGTGAGGGGTGTGAAAGGGAAAGGCTTGTTAGGTGAGAATCTTGTTTTTTTTAGGGTCTTAAATTGGTAGTCGATGTATTAATTGTGATGTCTTGAACATTAATTTCATGGTACTTGGGATTTGATTGTATGGGTATCAAGTATGTTTGTGTAAGGATAAATGATATAACATGTAAATTATAGTTGAATTGTGTGTTTTGGATGGATTTTAGTGATGTTAGATGATTATTTCTGAAAAGAAAATGATTGTATATGTGTACTGGAATTTTGTGGGTTTATGTTCAAGGATAGGTTATGAGTTGGTTATGGTGGAAATATGAAGTGAAATGAGTGTTGGTTGGTTTAGAAAACGTATAGAAGATGTAAAAAGAGAGTGAGATTGCAAATCTGGAAAATTTTGTTTTGTACATGTTTCAATATTTTGGTCATAACTTTTTGTACAATTAAGCAATTGAGATGAGGTTTAGCTTGTATTAAACTTAAGAAGTTTCGTTAAAATTCTTATGAAGGAAGTGCTATCCAAATGTGGCTTGAATGGGTTATAATTTTACTTTGAAAGTGAGTTATGTGTATAGTATGAACAGTAACCGAGAAATGTGACCTGAAACTTTGATGAATTTTTCTAGATTGATTTAGGTCGAATTTGTGAAATTGGTCTTAATGAAAGTTGAAGATTTTCTTGTTAGCTTTCTATCGCCACTAAGTATGACATTTTTCGATTTGTAGGTTGAGAGTTATGCCCTGTTGAGTTTCAGCTGTTCATGTACATTGTGTTGGAACCTAAACCTAAATGTAGGTTTTGTGAGTATTGTACTTTGAAGCCAATTTTTGGATTGTTATGCTTTCAATTAGCTTAAATGGTCTTATGAAAAGTTGTAGAGGAATGTTTCAGCTTTAGAATGAGGTATAATATGCGAATTTTGGATGTATGGATAGTAAGTTATGAATTTGTAAAGTTTTGATATGGTTTAGGTTATATGTTGACTTAACATCCTTAAACAGGGCAGTCACAATAAATGGAGATTTTGATCTAGTTAGAGGTAAAATTTGCTTCTAAGTCCTTCATGAAAATTGTAGTATGTTTTCTGATCTTTTCATGACTATAAAATATGAAATTTTTGGACAAGGATATAAGAAGTTATGAATTTTGGAAGTTTGTGTTACTGTTGAGGATGACTTATGAATTTTTTGAAATTTATGGTTAAGTCGGTTGTACTAGGCCCAGGCCCAGGCCCAGGTCCACACGTCCACGGCCCATTCGCAAGTGTTAGTCTCCCATGCAAACGTAAAGAGTAAAGATCTACGTAAAGACTTAAACCTAGCGTCCATTCCATATATAAGGTACTATTCTGCCATAATACAAGTACGAGATGAAAACCCTGAGACTCTTTGCTTATAGCTACCATAACCTTCATCAAAAGACTAACTTGAGCGTCGGAGGGACCTGCCGGTTATCAACCCCCAGCGAGCCTTTATTGTTTTGCAGGTGCTTCGGGGTTAACAACAACTAGCTTCATGAATCCAAACAGTAACGTCCAACGTCCAACCTTACTAGAATCAGGTAGAACCAAAATCAATCCAAAAACTCGGTTATTTCAAATCAAATTTGTTAAATTCGGTAAAACAGACCGAACTCAATACGAATGTCATCCTCTTTTCCGGTGGTTCTGGTCTGTTTCGAATTATAGCATTAGTCGAGTTAGTACAATAAAAGCTGGTAAACTTTAGGACCAAAACGCAAAATACTAAAACTAAACAGCCCGCATCTAAAAATACTCTCCTCTTCGTTGCTCCTAAACCGCTGTCACCCGTCGCTCCTCTTTCAAGTTTTTCAGATTCCAAAGATCCTCTTCGGGACTCCAAATCTTGTTTTCTGTTTTCTAAGTAGATTTCTGTCTTCATAAAGATATTCAAACATTAGCGATTAGTATTTTTCGGAAATGAGTGCACATGATCTGACAATGTCGAGAACTAGTCTTTGAGGTGTTCTCTGCTTTAAGTCCAAGATAACACCATCTCTTCAAGCTCATTACAATTCGGTGAAGTCCAAGTGGGAAGTTGGATGTCCACTTAAGCTTTACGAAATTCTAGATATTTTAATCCATTGTGATTAATTTTAATCAAGTTCGAAATTTTTATTCTAAATGTTATACCACATTTTAAAATAATTATATTAAATATCATTATTTTAAATTAATTAAAAATTGCCAATAATAAAAATTAAAAACATATAAAATTTAAATTATTTAGGAAAAGTTACTAAAATCAAATTACAATATGAAACATCTCACCTACATGATTTACTCCAAATTCTGAAGTTAATAAGAAATAAATATCTGATAATCGTAATATAGAGCACTTTATAGGGCTATTTTGGTAATTTGGACACTTTACAAAACACAGGCGTAAGCTTGGGGGAATATATCTAGCAACTCAAAAATCAGAGGCTTAACATTGCATCATTCACTTCCTTCCTCGTGACATGAGCTGTCGTCTAGCATCATGCAGGTCAAAAGCACTCAAATCCACCTTACTATATCAGCAAGACAAATTTTTTACAGTTACTTAAAAGTTTGTTATTCAACAAAAGGGCGTTGCAGAAGTCATAATTTTACCCATCTACCAGTTTGCCCATCTCTGCCCATGTATAACCTTGCTCACAAAATTGAGGTATAATACAATAAAATATGCACCTGAAAGAGATCATTTTTGCTTTTCTTGCTGAAGCTGAGACATATGGGCCTCTTCAATACGCCGAGTGAGCAGAGAAATAACATGATGTGAGGCACTTGAGGTGGCATAATAGGATGTTACAGTGAGTTGAGCAAATCTTGGAAGCATATACCCTTCAAATTCGAAATTTTGGCAACAAGATTAGTTTCACTTGACCAAAAGCAAGAATCAAAAGGGACGTGAAATACTCTCAACTATTTATAAATGGAGTACGAAGGGCTCCACAAGTTGACGATCTAAATAAGAGATTTCTCTTCACGTAACTAAATTAAGGACAAATCAATCACATCCCTGTATGACAAGAGAAGTAATTGACGGAAGCATCAATAAGAAGGCAATTATGGCCACGAGCCTAAAATGTTCAGATGTCATGTTATGGTGCTAGCTTATTATATGTCAAGCTATAAAATAATAGGCAGGTCAAAATCTTAACCGTCAACTCTGAGCAGACATATTCACATTCCACCTCAACCATTCCACTACCGATAAGGTCTATTCCCTGGTGGGGTTGTTTCCACCATCCTAGACCGACAAAATTCAGGATAGTTATGTGGACGTCAGAAGCCCATCCACCTGCTCTACCATCCGCAAACTTGTACCTTGTTATTTTATCTACTATGCCACTGCCTAAGATGACGACTTATCAATTAACAAGCCTCTCAAGCTTATTTTTCCTTCCTGGAAGATGAATCAATCTATGACACAAACTTTTCAAATTCTCAGGATAAAGAAATCAAATGACACTCACCAGTGACAAAATCAACATTTTTTGCTACGATTTCAACAGTAGAAAAACCACTGAACATATTCCCCCACCAAGACTCTCAAAACCAAGACTTCCATCAGCCACTAGTTTTGATAGAACTTGCAAGGGATCCCAATTAGTATTTTGTATTGCAAAAATCATTGGCTACTAAAAAATATTACAAAGGTGATCAAGTGAAGATAACAATAACTTCTCACAAATGAAAAAATAGTTCTTGAGTTAGGTCCATTCTTAAGAACTAACAAGACAAATGCAAGTTACAATGATAGCATCATGTTGTTTGATGATGTCTTATATAATTATAATAAGCAAGAAAAGTGTATACTATTTGCCACTCTAACCAAATAAATTTGCACAAAAATAAGAAGTTAATGCACTTTTGGACAGTCATGCAACTTGATGGATATTATACAGAAAGTCATACATACTGTAAGTATGAGCAACAAAATAGATTATTCCTATTTGATCATGCTAATATCAAGTAAGCTTCATTTTTTTCACTATTATATTTGAATCTCTTTTTGGGTCCCTATTCCACAAAAAATTTTAGATGTTCCACCGTGAAAAGAGATTAAAGACGTTAAAATAAGTCCTTTAGTTAATTTTATTATCATTTCTTGTATGAGCCCTTTATCAATACACTAAGTCCAATGCATGGTTCTCTCACCTTAGTATGGTTGCAACATTTCCCACAAAAAATCAAGCTACTAAAAGGATAGCTTATTAATGATCATGGAACTATGATTTATGCACATGATTGATATTCCAATTCCACGTTACAGGCTAAATGATAGAAGAATATGGTCCGTAATTTTACATTTTTAAAGGCCACTTATTCATAGCACAATTAAGATACACTTCAGAGCCTAATTATTCAAACCAAGTCAGTCATGCTCTATTTTCTGGCCATCTTATAAACTCCAGAGGAGAGTCTTCATTCAGATATCTATTTTTGAAGTTCCATGCCTCACCACTACATGAATTGACCTAACTCTATACATGATTGACCTTATTCCACCAATAAAAGTCCCTACCCTTGTTCTAAATTGAGGAAAAAAAAATCTTAATACAGGATTGGAACTACAAGAACCATACACATAAAAGAAATAAATTGTGAATTTATGTCAAATACTTTAAACAAACTCATTGAAATCTTCAAAACACACTGAAATGCTGCATTTCCTAATTTTTTAACCAAGAAAATTATGAGATTGCAGTTGGCATTGGCTTAAATGAAAGTCTTCAAGCTTGGTACATGCAACTAACTAAATCTAGGAATCAAGATAAGGATATGCAAAATAATATCCTGATAGGATAATAGAGTCTAGAAGTACCTCCAAAAGCAGCAGTGACACCTGAAACTGCAAGCAGTGGAGGAAGCTGCCAACAAATTTAGTACATTGCATAAAGTTAGGTTAAGAAGAAGTCTACGAACCTAAACAAGCAATAGCTCTTGCAGGTCTGAAACCCTAGAAATAAAAATTGGAAAGGGCAGTAAATACTCCAACTATAAAAGGAAGCCACTTTGGTCCCTTCAGGCGATTTTGAAGTAATGGGATCCCTGAAATATAACAAGATTAAAAATTGTGCAAACAAGAAGGCATAAATTTACCAACAAAAATGATTGGAATAAAACCTGTATTGAAACCATGAATTGCACTAAGCAATCCACCAATACCCGAGCCAGCCTATTTAAAAAACCAAAAATCAGTTAAAATTAAAACTTGCAACAGCAACATAAAGAGTTTGCTGCCTAGGCATAGGATTTTACTAGCAGAACCATTGATAATGAACAGCCATTTACTGAATAAAATGAAATAATTTGATTAACAAACACAATTTGAGTTTTTACAAGTTGCAAAATCAATCAGATATGAACTACGATTACGTTGGTTAAAAACAACTGGGTTCTCATAAATTGCACTAAAACTGCCATAAGCTGATCAACGACTGAGTCCCCAGATTTCCAAATTCAAGAATTAATCAAAATTGCCTATTTGCTATCACTCATATTTAGAGGATTTTATCTTTCTTCTTATAAAATCAATTTCAAAATATAGAACAATAGAAAATCAAACAGAAGACAGAGGTAATAACTAGGAAAGAAAAAGAGAGAGAGGAGTGACCACAGCAGTGGCGTCGTGTAGAACAGAAGTAATAGTCCATTCTCCTTTTCCCTAAACAGAACAAAAACAAACGCAAACTCAAAATCAATACATGTGAGTGTGTATCTAAAGAAAGAATTAAAAAGAAATTGAATAGTTTACAGAATTAGGGTCGACGAGAGCAAGACAACGAGGACAACGAGGAGTGCCGAGACCAGGGTTGATAGTAGGATCGTGGTATAAATGTCCGCTACGTAGTTTCTCTTCGTATACCTCTCTTGTGCCCATATCTACCGGCGACCGTACGATCCACAATTTCGCTTGATTGCTTCTATCTGGCCAACAATTTATTTCACTGCGTACAAATAACCATATTCTTGTTAGTTAATTAAATTTTTTTCCAGATAAGTCCCTTAGATTTTTAAATTTTAAGCTAACGTCTGCTATTTGAAATACCGGGAGTACCAGTCGAAATCGTCGAGACCGGTACCGATACCAAACAACACGATTTCGTACTCGGCTCGTCGGCCGGTAAGGTACAAAAACAAAATCTTGGTCGCAATAAAGAACATATCAGCGGTTAGATCCGAAAAGAAGAAAAAACCCAAGAAAGAAAAGAGAAAATATCGAGGAGTTACTTGACCTTGATTTTTCAAAAATGATTTATTATGCAAATAAAAAGTAAAAATGAGAACAATAAAGAATTAGATATTATTAGTAATAGAATAAGACAAGAAACAACTTTCAGTGAGGAGAAAACTCGTCGGCGACTAGTTTTTGTTGTGAAATTCAGAGGTAATACACTTGAAAATCGGTAAATTCTCGCTATTACGCTTAAGTTTAGAAGTACGAATTCAAAGACAGATGAATTAATTTTCCTAAAAAAACTTTAAAGGTCGAAGTTCGGCGAAGTACCGTAATGTTTCAAGCGATACGAGCTGAAACTCGGTCAAAAAACTAGAAACATCAAGAGAAAGAGCTAAATATCAAAGAACGGCCATCAAGCTCTTGAATCATTCGTTAAGCAAGCAAACAGAGCCAGACTGAAGCAAGAGAAGAGCTAAAAATTGAGGAATCGAGAACAGGAAGAGAGAATCAGAGAGCGAAAGCGTACCTCCGGTGAAGATCCGAGTGCAGAGAAAACAGACCTGGAGGTTTGTTGATCGCAAGGACACAAGCACTCCAAAGAGAGTAGATCCTCAATGAAGCTTCGATGACTTCATAGCAGTGAGAGGCTTACGGCGGGCGGTGAGTGGTGACAAAGTTTGAAGAAGGGCGAGCCGTGAGAGGAGACTGCTTTCGAGGGTGAGATTAAAGGTTGAGAGGGAACTCTGAGTGATAAATTCTACATTTAATAAGAAATAAATATTTGACAATCGTAAGTTGTGAGCACAAGGCTATTTTGGTGATTCGGACCCGAAAAAAGAAAAGCCCTAAATCTGTCGCAGGATGGAGGCAAGAAACAGGCAACGGCTTGTACACTTAATGCCATCTGGATACCCAACCAGATAATATACCCAAACAACCCTTCGCTGACGTGTACCCGTAACTGCAGCCTCCCTATAAATACCCTGCACCCCCTCCTAGCTTCTTCTACTCTCCTCTTCGTCCTCATCCAGTCTCTCTCTCTCTACTTATATGTCCGTAATCTTTTCACCGTCAACCCGACCCGGAGCTTCGAGTCTTTTGACCTAGGGTTTTGCTCGTCGTGTCGGTTCGGGTCTCCGGAGTCCGATTGGAGATCCGATAGCTGCTGTCCCTGTCTTGGCTCGAGATCCGGGCCAAGCACAGAAGTTTTCGAATTCAATCCTTTCCGTATAGGTTTCCTTTCCTCTATCTGGCTCTCCTCTCAGGTTTCGTCATATGTATGGATTTTTCTTTTCTATTATTCTCGAATGTATTGGCGATATGTTTGGTTGCTCTGATAGGAGGAAAATGAGAGGAAGATAAACTTTTTGAATGCGGTTCATCTTTTAACTTTTTTTGTATGATTTTAGAAAAATTAGGAACTGTTTAATGACTAGTTGTTAACTATTTATAGCTTTTAATTAAACCTGTTTTTTTTTTTAACTTCAAGTGATTTGTTTGATTGGTCTGTCCCTCAAGCGTTCTGGTTTTTGCTGAGGAACTATATGATGAGAGCAGAACTGAAGCTTGTGATGTCTTTATAATGACTAATTAACTCAGTAGACTCCTCTTTTGTGATTTAGATTTAGGCAGTAACCTTGGCAAAGTGTAAATGGCGTCGAGTGAGGGATTTCTGACGGATGAACAGAGGGAAATGTTGAAAATAGCAAGCCTGAATATCGAGAACTTGTCGTCTTCCCCAAAGATTTTGTCATCATCCCCTAAATCCCCATCGGCATTGCTTTCTGAGCATCACATAAAAGTTCCTGCTGCGGGAAGGGCACCTAATGCAGGGATTGCAGTCAGGCATGTACGAAGGTCACACTCTGGGAAGTATGTACGTGTGAAAAAGGGTGAGTCTGGTTGGCTGTCTGCCTACCATGATTTTGTAGAGGTTGTCAGTTGATGGTTCGGACTTACTTGAGTTCTTATGATGCTATAGTTAGTCTGATTCTTGCTATTATTAGCATATTTTAGTTAACAGTATCCCTTCTTCCATCATAATACTGTGGTGTGGTAGATAAGCTCTTGTTGATTTTGGTTTTGTCTGAGTGGTTTCCGTTTGATGTTTTAGAGCTGTTAATGAGTTTTGGTTTCCGTTCTTGTGTTTGAACCGAGTTCAGTAATGACTTGCAAAGTTCCTTTCCTCCTTTGTATGTTACATCTTTTGTTATAGTTGCCTTAATAGGTATCAATTGCTGCATGGCACTATTAAAAGCAATTATTCAAAAATTTCCCATCCTCTGCGGATTCGATTTGTTATGTGTCTGGCTAGTTACATATACTTTTCTTTGTCCTTTGTGGATAGCTCATTGCCAATTGCCCATGTTTTCTTTTTCTTTTGCGCATTTTGCATCATATATGCAAGGTTTTTGATAATGCATGTGAAAAATGATATCCATTCTCTTTATGTTAATTAATTTTCATATTAATTGATGTTTAGATGGCGGTGGGGGTAAGGGCACGTGGGGGAAACTACTGGACACTGATGGTGATTCACAAATTGACCGGAATGATCCTAATTATGACAGTGGAGAGGTAATTGCAGCTTTTTACTGTTTTCATCCTGGGTCTTGTCGGGTAGTCTACAACATTTATGCTTGTACATCTAGGCTACCAGTTGATTTTGTCTATCAGAGCCCGCTTGACTTTACATATGGTTCTTGATCTTGCTTCTGTTAGTTTCTTCTTGACTTTTTTTTTCACTTGCTCAGGAACCGTATCAGCTTGTTGGGGCAACCATCTCAGATCCACTTGATGAGTACAAAAAGGCTGTTGTTTCAATAATAGAGGAGTACTTTAGTACTGGTGATGTAGAAGTTGCAGCGTCTGACCTTAGAGAACTTGGTTCTAGTGTATATCATCCTTACTTTATTAAGCGGCTTGTTTCCATGGCTATGGACAGGCATGATAAGGAGAAAGAAATGGCTTCAGTTTTATTATCTGCTCTTTATGCAGATGTTATAAACCCATCCCAGATACGAGATGGGTTTGTCATGCTTCTGGAATCTGCAGATGATCTAGCAGTGGACATACTTGATGCAGTTGACATACTCGCTCTATTTATAGCTCGTGCTGTGGTTGATGAGATCCTACCTCCAGCTTTCCTCACTAGAGCAAAGAAAACTATTCCTCAATCATCTAAAGGGTTTGAGGTCCTTCAAACTGCTGAGAAGAGCTATCTTTCGGCACCGCATCATGCAGAACTTGTGGAGAGGAAATGGGGTGGTAGCACTCACACTACTGTTGAGGAAGTAAAGAAAAAAATTGCAGATTTACTGAGGGAGTATGTAGAGAATGGTGATACTTTTGAGGCGTGCAGGTGTATAAGGGAATTAGGGGTTTCATTCTTTCATCATGAGGTTGTCAAGAGAGCTCTGGTTCTTGCCATGGAGATTCAAGCCGCCGAATCTCTAGTGCTGAAGCTGCTGAAGGAAGCTTCTGAGGAAGGTCTGATCAGCTCCAGTCAAATGGTTAAGGGTTTTTCTCGGCTAGCTGAGAGCCTGGATGATCTTGCTCTTGACATTCCATCTGCAAAAGCCTTGTTCCAATCAATCATACCCAGGGCAGTCTCTCAAGGGTGGCTTGATCAGTCATTCTTGAAATCCTCTGGTGAGAATGGACATATGCTAGTTGAAGATGAAAAGTTGAGGAGGTATAAGGAGGAGGTAGTCACTATAATTCACGAGTATTTTCACTCCGATGATATTCCAGAACTGATTCGGAGCCTTGAAGATCTTGGCATGCCCGAGTTTAACCCAGTTTTCCTGAAAAAGCTCATTACCTTGGCAATGGACAGGAAGAACAGGGAGAAAGAAATGGCATCTGTTCTGCTATCTGCTCTTCACATTGAGATATTCTCCACTGAAGATATAGTTAATGGCTTTGTCATGCTTCTAGAATCTGCAGAAGATACAGCACTGGACATTTTGGATGCTTCCGATGAGCTTTCTCTGTTTCTAGCTAGGGCTGTGATTGATGATGTCTTGGCTCCTCTAAATCTAGAGGAGATAGGCAGCAGGCTTCCATCAAATTGCAGTGGGAGTGAAACTGTACGTGTAGCTAGATCTCTCATTGCTGCCCGTCATGCTGGTGAAAGGATCTTGAGGTGTTGGGGAGGTGGTACTGGATGGGCTGTAGAGGATGCCAAGGACAAGATATTGAAGCTTTTAGAAGAGTATGAAAGTGGTGGTGTTGTCAGTGAAGCTTGCCAATGCATCCGAGATCTTGGAATGTCCTTTTTCTACCATGAGGTGGTGAAGAAGGCACTGGTTATGGCTATGGAGAAGAAGAATGACAGGATGCTGGATCTCCTCCAGGAATGTTTCAATGAAGGTCTGATCACTATCAATCAGATGACAAGAGGTTTCACCCGAATTAGAGATGGCCTTGACGATCTCGCTCTTGACATTCCGAATGCAAAGGAGAAATTTGGCTTCTACTTAGAGTATGCCCAGAAAAAGGGTTGGCTTCTGCCAACATTTGGGTCCACTGCAACAGGTGCGTCCCCTGCCCTAGTCTCAGCTGCTTGAGAAAACACCTTTGTATTTCCGTTTCTCACATGTATGTTGTTACCCAGTATAATCCCTCTTTATGTATTTGCTTACTGGTCTTCTCATCCAAGGCGGATAGATAGATAGATAATGGGATGTTTGCATTCCTTCTCATGC
Organism: Erythroxylum oxycarpum; assembly: GCA_025629785.1. Classification (NCBI taxonomy): domain Eukaryota; kingdom Viridiplantae; phylum Streptophyta; class Magnoliopsida; order Malpighiales; family Erythroxylaceae; genus Erythroxylum; species Erythroxylum oxycarpum. The sequence goes on along the minus strand of JAOTAZ010000220.1, from coordinate 22,613,373 downwards.
TTTTCTCTTTTCTGGACGTCATGCGGAGACCATTATGATCCTAGCCAATGTATAAAGTTGGTTTTTTGTTCTATTGACATAGTTTTAGGCAACAGGCAAGTCTTGTGATCCTGTGAAGTAATGATGCACAAATTAAATTATGGTTTTAGGATGATTAACTTTTACTCTTTGGCTGCCCTTTTTATTCCTTATCTTATCTTAATTCTTTTGATATGATAATGATCCCCGAGAAACTTGGGATAAGAGATAAAGTGGAGTACTATATCTTCATTCAAAGTCTTGTAAACCAACCCTATTTTTAAAATTGTTTGGTGATTTTGAGGTTGGCTTGGATAAAAGAAACCACACATTTGGAGTTTCACTAAATGATCGCACATGATGTGCATTAAGCAATTTTAGTTATTTCAGCGATAAGTATGACATGCGAATGCCAACACGATTGTGGTGTCTCTTTCACTATTGGGCACATGGGACTACGTCCATCTCTTGTTTGGTTTTGTTCACCAAGCCAAGAATGGGAATAAATAAGTATGACATGCGAATGCCAACACAATTGTGGTGTCTCTTTCACTATTGGGCACATGTGATTACGTCCATCTCTTGTTTGGTTTTGTTCACCAAGCCAAGAATGGGAATAACAATCATAAGCAAGCAAATGTAGCGTAGCCCCACCTCCAACTGTTCCTATCAATTGATTGCATTAAGAAGTTTTAATAAGTAATTGGACTAAATTCATTATTTTATTTTCAAATAGTTGAGTAATTAAATGATTTTATATAAAAATACACTTTATATTAAAGTTTATTTAATACGCTTATATTAAAGTTTATTTAATACGCTATTAAAAATAACAAT
>JAOTAZ010000220.1:22595091-22609814 GCA_025629785.1 Erythroxylum oxycarpum | reverse complement strand
CAATTTGCAATGACTGTCTGTAAGATGTTATGGAATTAGTAATATAATAGTTTATTGCAATTGAGGTGTGTATACATATATATATATATATATATATACAAATTTTGTCGGCCGCCAAGTTTGAACAGAGCCACGAAGCCTCCGAGAAGTTTCCAAAAGCAAAGCCCAACGACGAATAAATTAATACATTACATGTGGAAAGGCGTTAACATTAGGTGGGGGATAGTGCTACGCAAAGCCTTTCGCCAATTAGACAAACGTCGTATGCAAAAGTAGACTTTTTATGTCAGTGGAAAAGGAATTAGCAACTAAAATATCCTCCTAAAAGTTAAAGTGAAAAACAGCCCATTGATTTCTTAGAATTCATTCAAGTAGCCTACTTTGTATTATTTTAGGTAAAGACTTCAAAGAGCCCTCTTATAATTTGTAATTATCAAGTTGAACTAGAAATAGTTTAAAATATCTATTATATTCTTTAAATAAAATGTATTATTAAAATTAGATAATCAAACTTATAAATTCTATTATCACATACTTAAAATCAGTCATCTAATAATCAATTTTAATATAATTTGATAGAATCTTAGTATAAAATTATATTTTGGCACTTTAAACAATAAAAATTATTTTAAATTATAATTTGTTTAAAAATACACATGAAATTATAGGAGAATTTGAATTATTATCATATATAGTTGTAAAGTACAACTACAATATTCTAAACTTAATATGATGCAATTGCGTCTCCATCATTGGTAATTGTCACAATCCACAATTACAGTGGTATCGTTGACTGTAACATATTACTGTACTTTCTCTAATCATATTTCTCTCCGGTTGTTATTTTCTCCATATATCTGACTTTTGCAAAGGACTAAATCTAAAGTTGATAACTACAAATGTGAAAGAAAAAGTTTAGTGGCAGGAAAGGAAAGTAGACTATTCATGAAAGATGGAAGGGACACAAAATTTAGTGATTTCAACGATCACGTGTGGATAAAGTTTCAATAATGGCATGCAAGCCCAGGTCCCATATCTCAAAGGCTACAGCTATATTTCTTTGTATATAACTTCATGCTTCAATTCTTCCCCCAAGCAATGCAATGCAATGCCTGAATTACATCCTTTATCCATATACTCTGTTCCCTTTTTATTCCAATCACAACTCAGGATGAATCTTCCACGCAAGAAATTGCCGGGGATTCTTGTTTCTCCCCAAACCTTGCTCTGTCCTATCATTTACAATTTTTTATTACTTGTGATGCTGTCTGCTATGAACTTCCCAGCAACCTCTGTTTTAGCTCTGACCAATGGTCATAGCAACATTAGCATGGCAGGGGTCGAAGCACAAGCTCTTCTGAGCTGGAAAACTACTCTTGACAACAAAAGCCAGTTCCTGCTATCTTCTTGGACTGGAAGTAGTAGCCATTGCAACTGGACTGGGATAGCCTGTGATGGCACTGGAAGTGTTCAAGACTTTAACCTTTCGCGTCTTGGTTTGACAGGTACTCTTCAAGATCTAAGCTTCTCTTCCTTCCCTAACCTCCTTAAAATTGATCTATCCAACAATTCTTTACATGGTTCCATCCCACCAAGCATCGGTAACCTTTCCAAGCTCACCTTTGTTGATTTGTCCTACAATCTTCTTTCGGGAAACCTGCCATCTGAAATAAGAAACTTGGTGAAAGTGGAAGACTTGTGGATTAATATCAACCAACTTTCTGGTTCCATACCAGAAGAATTAGGCATGCTTATTTCTCTTCAAACTCTTGATTTCTCTAGCAATAATTTCACGGGTTCGATACCTTCGATGGCGAATTTGAGCAGCTTGTCATACATCAACCTTGGTGATAACAGAATTTCTGGATCCATTCCTGAAGATATTGGGCTCCTGAAAGCTATGGACCATCTCGATTTACATTTAAACAACCTCTCAGGTGAAATCCCTGCTTCTATCGGGAACTTGAGTCGCATAACCAATCTCTATCTTTTCACAAACAATTTGTCCGGTTCGATTCCTGAAGAAGTAGGGCTTCTAAGATCTCTCCAAGTTCTTGATTTGTCAGAAAATATGTTGACTGGAACAATCCCCACGTCTGTTGGAAACATGACAAGCTTAACAGGTCTTGCACTGTTTCAGAACACGCTGTCTGGATCAATCCCTTCTGGACTGGGAGAACTCAAGTCCCTTGTTGACATAAGGCTGTTCATGAATGAACTTTCTGGTTCCCTCCCCAAGAACATGAACAATTTCACACAATTGACAACTTTTCTATTGTCGGAAAATAGACTTTCCGGCGATTTACCTGATGACATATGCGTTGGAGGCTTACTTGACTATTTCACTATAGACGGCAACCAGTTTACAGGCCCCCTGCCAAAGAGCTTAAAAAATTGTAGCAGGTTGCGCAGAGTCAGGCTTGAAGGAAACCAACTTACTGGAAACATTTCTAAAGCCTTGGGCATATATCCTCTATTGAAGTACATAGATATGAGTAATAACAGATTGTATGGTGAGGTTTCTTCTAATTGGGGGCAGTGCTTCAATCTAACAACATTGAAGATGGCCAACAACAATATCACAGGAGAGATACCAGGAGCACTTGGAATGGCGAGTAATATTCAATATCTCGACCTCTCTTGGAATCATCTAGTTGGAGAGATTCCAAAGGAATTGCAAAGCTTGACATTGTTGCTTAACCTTTTATTGAATGACAACAATCTCTCTGGCAGCATTCCTCTGGGGATAGGTACGCTTTCTGTTCTTGCAAATCTTAACTTGGCTGCAAATAATCTGAGTGGTCCCATCCCAGGGCAACTAGGACAGTGCACCAATCTGTTGAACTTGACTCTGAGTATGAATGGATTTAGGGAAGGTATTCCACTTGAAATTGGTAATTTGAGGTCCCTCCAATATCTTGATCTTAGTCAGAATCGTTTGGTAGGAGAAATTCCAGAACAACTAGGTGGATTAAAAAGTCTGGAGACATTGAATTTCTCACACAACAATTTGAATGGTTCTATTCCGTCGGCTTTTGACTCCTTGCTGAGCTTGACAGTTGTTGACTTATCCTATAATGAGTTAGAAGGAGCTATTCCAGAGACGAAACCATTTCAGGATGCTCCATTTGAAGCCTTGAGCAATAATAAAGGTTTGTGTGGAAATGCTACTGGTTTGGCAGACTGCCCTGGCCCCAAGTTGAATAGAAAAAAGAACAGAAAGTTGGTTATTTATATTGCAGTCCCAATTTTCTGCTCACTGTTCCTTGTTTCCGTTATAATCGCAATAATTTTTACCTATTTCCGACGACTGGAGAAGAAAGCAGGTGATTCAGAAGCAAAGAAGGAAAACCTTTTCACTATATGGAGCTATGATGGGAAAATGGTGTATGGAAGTATTGTTGATGCAACGGAAAGATTTGACTCCAAATTTTGCATCGGAGAAGGGGGCTATGGAAGTGTCTACAGAGCTGAACTACCTACAGGTCAGGTTGTTGCTGTGAAGAAGCTTCATTCCCAATTAGACGAAGACATTGCTAATTCAAAAGCTTTTACAAGTGAGATTCTTGCCTTAACTGAAATAAGGCATCGCAACATCGTCAAGCTTTACGGCTTCTGTGTACATGATCTTCACTCGTTTCTGGTATACGAGTTTTTGGAAGGCGGAAGCCTTGATTATATGCTGCGAAATGATGAACTAGCAAGTGCTTTCAACTGGGAAAAGAGGATAAATGTCATAAATGATTTGGCAAATGCTTTATCTTATATGCACCATGACTGCTCCCCTCCTATAATCCACCGTGACATATCCAGCAAGAATATTCTGTTTGATCGACAACTCGTAGCTCACATATCCGATTTCGGTACTGCTAGAATTCTGAGGCCTGATTCTTCAAATTGGACTTCATTCGCAGGCACATTTGGCTATGCAGCTCCAGGTAATGATTCTATCAAAATCATGGTGCATGATCAACTTGAGTTAGGACTGAATCTTTTTGTTTTCTCGACAGAGTTTGCTTACACGTTGGAAGTGAACGAAAAGTGTGATGTCTATAGCTTCGGAGTGTTGACGTTGGAAATAATAATGGGAAAGCATCCTAGCGATCTCCTCACATCTTTTTCATCAACACGTACATCGTTTCCACCGTCTGTAAGCGATAAATTAGTCAAAGAGTTATTGGACGATCGTCCGTTTACCCCTGTGGATGAAGTGGCCTTAATCATCGTCTCCATTGCAAAACTTGCTATTTCATGCTTGCATCCCAGTTCAAATTCTCGTCCAACCATGCGACATGTTTCTACGGAGTTGTCAATGCTGATTTCACCTCAGAACCTTGATGGTCTCCACAAGCAATTACCGTAGTTGAGTTTGTATCGTCTGCCATAGCTGCAAGGTACTCGAACTTAGCTATTTAAAGTACTTTAACATTAGCTTTCTTGGGTTTAAATTCAATTGTGAAAGCTCTTTAGTCTCCATGTAGATACATACTATTTCAAGATCTCGTTCCATGAAATTGAATATATATTAGATCACACACCATTAATTCTGAACGCATAGTCATGTCAGCCTTTCCGATTCCAAATATAATAAATGATGAGAATATATAGTCCAAACCACCTCAAAGTCTGAGAACTGGTGTCTCCTTTAATTTAAAGTCATACAGTACGTAAAAAAGTCAAATCTCAGAGAGGAGACTTGAAGTGGTGGGATCAACAGTCTACTAAAAGAAAGTCGAGGGCGAAATTAATATACGATAAAAGTCTGCTGGCACAGACTTTGCCGAGTAATATTTTACTTTAGTTTATACACAGCAAACAAGTCGTGGTGCTGATAAGTTAGCTGCAGTATGCGAAATTTCTGTAGTTCAATTAATAAAACTTGTCTTTTATGTATTTATTAATTCAAAAGTCTTAAGTTTGATTCTCAGCTTACATCTCATTTTGATGACAAAAAATAACGAAACGAGAGTAAAATGAGTTCAATAGAATTAATTATTTAATTCTAAATTACTGAGATTTGTTTAAACTGTATAATATGTTAAAGATAGTCATTATTGCAATATTAGTTTAATGACTATATCTTTGGTATCTTATTATTTTTATCTTATTTTATTATTTGTATTTATTATTTTAAAGACATTTATTTTTACAATATCAGTTTGATAATATATCTTATTTGTATTTTTCAATCTAAATATATTTATCTTTTTTGTTCAAATATTCTATATAAATATTCTTTACACTCTTTATAAAATTATTCATTCAATACAAATACCACCTTAATTATATTCTGTTTTCACATGGTATGATAGTCCCTCCTACCTTTTTCTCCTCCAAGTACTACGTTTGTTTAGTTATTAAATCCCAAAAATCACCTCGTATAGAAGGCTCAATTCCTTCTCTTTTTAAGTTACCAAATCTATACAATTTTGTTGATTCAAATTTATTTTCACTATCTTAAACGATCTTTTTTACCTCTGATCTTTCTCAACAGATGTCTAATCTAGCTTATGATTCTTGTTTTTAAAAAAAAAGAATTAAATGTTACTCTCATATAAAGGTGTATTTCCCTCCTTTAATAAAGGTGTATTTCCATATGTTACCTATTTACCTCTTGTAATGTTTTCCAAATCCTATCAAATGCATTCAGAATAATCTCATATAATAGGTAGCTTCAAATTCATATAGAATTGCAAGAGTTGAAAAAGACTGATCTTACCTTCTTAGAGTATCTTCAAAAAGTAAACTCTAATTCACTACTTTATTGTAGCTGGGAGATCCCTCTCCCTAACAAAATTCAATGCCATAATCTACTGCAATATTGGAGACTACCATAACATCACTACAGCTTTAAATTTGCATCCTCATCTAATTTCATTTTTTGAATTACATATGGAGAATTCGTGGCTCACAAGATACTTAAAAAATGCTCTCATGTCCAACCAGTTGTTGACATTGTTGTCAAGTAAAACCTGGTTCTACTTCTTCCCACGCCGTTTGCTTAATCACAGTAGTATATTTCTCGAACAACATGGATCTTGTCCAAATAGCAATAACAATGATGCTTAAAAGAACTATGAACCATGTAGTTATAATATATGTTTAAGAACCATATATATAACTACTATTTGTTTGTTGACCAACAGGGTGTCATTCAAATAGCAGTAATAATAGTTCTCGAAAGAACTATGTACTATGTCAGATATGCAAGTATAGAAACTAAAAAAATATTGTTTGTTGTTCCTCGACCAACAAGGTGTCGTCCAAAGAATAGCAACAACGGCGCTGGATAGGATTGTGAACCATATCAGATATACTAGTACAAGAACATCATAACTGTTGTTTGTCATCATCGTTATCAAACTCAACCTTGTACTCCTTACAATCCATAAGCATACATAGGTCAATTTGTAAGGATTTTCGGTCAAAACCATTCCCTACCTTAGCTATATATGGTCCATTTAATAATGAACCTTACCTTTCTACATTATGTTGTCGCTCATCATCCCGACTGCTTGTCTCAATGATGGCCAGAGACAGGTATGCAGTGGGTTTAAAACCAACGTCGGTTTTGGTCCTGTCTTCGCCAAGCATCAAGCACGCACACAATAACGAAGCTACTGCTAAGAGAAGGTGGGCAAATGCCCACCCTCAAAATTTTTTTTTAAAGAAGATATATATGCATATAGAAGTTGCCTACTCTAAATGAATGTCGTTGCCCATAATAGATTGGATATTAATGTTTACCATTATTAATATATATATACATTGTCCCTCCTGAAACAAATTCCTGACTTCGCCACTGCACGCATACCATTTTTTTTGCTTAAGAAAGAGGATAGAAATTCAGACCGATATCAGCACTTCTCAGATCTACGGTGGAGGCAATGGCTGGAGGTATATTGGCTCTTGGTTTAAGCTTCCGCTGCTGTTGTTTTAACATCTATATACGGTTCCTATATGATGTTTAATGCATGTGTTTTATACGTTATATTCTATATGAAATGCATGTTCAAGTTTACACAATTTCCTCCTCAAGTCCTTCGCCACAATACATCCTACAATAATCTCTAGTACCTTGGTATCCGGGGCTAATTATCATGCTGCTTTTGTGATGTAAATCAATCATCTACTCAAGTTATACAAGTTTTAAAGTAATTAAGCCGCGAAGAGGGGCTTCAACATGTTGCTAATAGTTCATGCAAAGTGCCAAATGTTATTAAAGATTCACTGAAGGACGTTGGAGGACCATTGATAAGGAGTAAAGTAAAGAAGACCGAAAAAGCTCTCAAAGACTTTAAGGGTAGATCTTTATTTAAAGAGTGAAGATTTGGTACTTCAAGGTACTAAAGTTAAGATTATGATGTTGATTCAATTGACGTTGATCTTTTGTTAGATTTACGGATTGGAAGAATTGAAGCAAACTAATGCCATAGTTGAACTTATAACTGATGCCAGACTTGTCATTGTGTTTATGCATAGATTTCCAAAATAGAACCAACACCTACTTTGGAAGTTGGATTGAAACTAAACTCGTATTTTCGTTAGTTTTCAAATTTTGAGCTTCTATTTAGATACAGATAATTCAAGTCTTTTGGGAAAAAGGAGTGAGTTTAGTAGCAAGAGTGGAACGTGCAAGAGATGCATTCTTGGCTAAACATCAAATAATTTTTGATTTTGTAGGTAAAGGTGTTGATGTAAATACAAATCATTTTGAGCAGAGGAGAAATGATGATAATCAAGAATTACTTAAGGTACACAAGTTTTAAAACAAGGAAGCTACAAAGAGGGACTTAGACAGGTTGCTAATATTTCATATGATGTGCTGAAAGTTGCTGGAGATCTATGAAAGAATGTTGAAGGACCATTAACAGGGGTAAAAGTAAAGAAGGCCATAAAATCTCTCAAAGACTTAATGGTAGATATTTATACAAGGAGTGAAGTTTGTTACTTCAAAAAGTCTAAAGTCAATTACTTCAAAAGGCTAAAGTCAAGTCTATGATGCTGATTAAAGTGAGAAGCAAGCTTTGAAAAAAGAGTTATAGAACATAATTAGGTGCTAGAGTAGGAAGTAAACTAAAGTCAATCTTTCTGATGGGATTTAATGCTACTTTACTGTTAATCTTTCAAACCAAAGAACTTGAAACAATTGTCAACTTTGCAGGAATAAAAAACAGAAAAGTAAAGACACCAGAAGTTTTACTTGGTTCAATAGTCAAGGACTATCTACATCCAAGGTTCCCACTTGTTAGTGGTGTAGGAGATTTCACTAAAGCAGAAGAAAATGGAGAAGACCAAGATACAAAGATTGAGTGTTCTCTTGAACACCTGCTGCAAGTCTCACTCAAACTTACCAGTACCCAATACAGGTGGTACTCTAGCACTCTTTGATCTTTTTCCCACACACTGATTTTTTCACTCTTAGAAATTGAATACACTGAAGATAGAAAATTGAAGTTTCTCTGTTGTCTGCTGATGCTTGTTTCTGGCCTTTTATATTTGTTGGAGAAGAAGATTGGAGTCGGATGCTTCTGAAGTGTGTCTTAGCCTTGACATGTGCATCCCATGTGACTTTTTAATGAGTCCATTCTCTGTGTTGTGAGTTGATGACAGCTGCATTGTTTGCCTCCTGAATTTGATTAATTCATGATACGACAAGGCTTTGAAGCTTGGCAGATGAGGCTTGGGTCACGTGGGTTAGTGCTGTTGTGTTAATGAAACGACAGTGCTCCAGCTTCTTGCCTTTTTTGAACACGTGGACATTTATTAGTCTTTGCTTTTGTTCCTTGTTTTCTGTCACTTTGTGAAAAAACCCAACAGCTTCTCCTTGTCTTCTCTTCGACAACTCTTCAGACACAAGTGCATGTAACTTCATCTTCAATCCTTCTTGTATCCTTGCTGGCTTTGGGTATAGATTGATGGAGAATAAGTGATTACCATCACAAAAACCAAAAAGAGAGTTACAGGTTAGGAAGTTGAGGGCAATCTAGCTCCACTAGTAAGAAGTTTAGGGTCTTAAGAAATGGTGAGGCAAGGAAAGGATATGGGGTTGGATTGTTGGTTGTGAAGTCCATGTGCAGAAAATGGAGGACATGTGTAAGGTTAAAAGGTAGTTGATAAAAATAGAGAAAGAAAGATAGAGGCAAGAAAGGGTTAACAAGTCAAAAAATGGGGGGGCTTATCCAACTTGGGAGAGAGGATTCAACCATGTTCTCCACTTAAGTAGAAGGAAACTATTGGTCAAAGAAAAGTGAGGTTGGAGTAAGGAAATGGAGATAGGGTGTAAGTCAGCATAGGTTGGTAGGAAAGATTGGAAGAGTAAACGAGACCCAAGGGAATCGAGGCAAAAGGAAAGTAAACTAGGGTGAGTCCAAACCAAAAAACTTAACCGAAGAAGGTATGTAGAGAGAGAGAGGAGCTTCTCTCTCTAAACCATACCATATTTTGCTCTATAATCATGTTTATTATACAAAACTTTCAATAATTGCATATCCTAGAAAGATAAAGGTTTAAACGAGGTAGTCTCAAATCAATTCACGTAGTTAAATGCAAGTTTTATTGAATAAGTTTTTCATTGAAAAGTTCTAACCCACCAACTAATATTTAAATAACCCAATTTTTGTTTCACTTTTTAATATAAAATAGTCATTGTATTTGCCCTTACAAGGCAAGTATAGGAAACTAATCAATGCTACGTAGCAGCAAGCAAATGCCAAACTTATTAGGATGTTTGGCCTTGATAGGCAAAGTGACGAGATCATGACAAAGAATAAGAAGTTTCAAAGTCAAGAAGTTATCAACTACACTGTAGAATTAGATGGATTTACTACGGATTTACTACTCTGTACATGACAATTTTGTTGCCTTCTTTAGGGGTAGATTTTGATTACAAAATCACATATCTCTTGTGTGGATCATTTTTCCACAATCAAACCACATCCATTACTTGCATCTATGTACACTTGGAGTTGGAAGAGGTTTGATAAAACTCTAAGCGACCAGGTGTGGTCTAGTTCTGCAGACATAATTCAATGGTGATGCCTCATAGATCCCTACCCACCTGGAACGTATAAGAAAGGATGACTATAAGAATATAGAGCTGCAGCGTGGTTGTTTAGGCCACAGGTTATGAGAAGATTATCGACCTTTCAAACATTTAAAACAAATAAAAGAAATTACTTGCCTATTTGTGGAAGTAACTATGGAGATGAACTGTCTTCATCTGAGCTGGAATGATCAATCCGCCTTTCTGCAGTGGATGGAAATAGTTGCTGGAGGTGGACATCAGATTGATTATTTTCTTTAGAAATTGCTGAACTTGCTGCAACCTCTTGCCTAAATGCTTTGTTCGGCTTTGCTGCTCTCTGCTCTCTGACTTCTTTACACACTTTATCTAACATTACCAAGAAATCACGCACAATTGTGAATAAACGCAAACCTTCTTCCCGCCCTGCTTGCCCGTGAAAGTAATCAGCTGTACCCTTCACCAACGCCATTATCCTCTTTTCTTCTTCTGATAGCCACAAGACATCGGATTCTGCACGATCAATAAAACTCAAAAGTGAATTGTAGAATTCACCATCCTCTTCCAAATTCTTCATGTCGGATTCTATGAAGGCTTTGGTTTTTGTCAGTGATTGCCTGAGTTTGGATACTGAGGATGTTAGGACATCCGCATCCAAGATCGCTGCCTTCTTCACATCTTCAAGTTCACTGCTTAAACCTGAGACCACTTGGAGACCCAGGTTGCGGTAATGCTCTCCAGATGCTTGGTTAGAATCATCAGTTGTATCTTCTGATATCACACTTGACACACTACCACTCGTTCTTGCTGTCCGAGCAGCACGTATACCTTCAGAACGGATGATCTCAAGAACGACAAAATGCAAGAGGGTTGTCTTGCCATCTGTTCCCTTGACATCAGAAAGTTTTAACAGAGTGTCCAGTTTAAATGCCTGTGCCCCACCACGGTATGTACCATCATTCATGCGGTTGCCAGTTTTCAGAACTGCTTCTAATAATTTTAGAAATAGTCTGTTGCTTCTTAGTTTGTTGCTAGAGACCTGCCATGCAAAATAAAACAACATTATATGAGTAAAGGAATAAGCTTACCAGATTATGTTGGATTGGGGAAGAAAGATATATAATAATGCTTCACTAGTTGAAAACTCACAAATAGTAATTAATATAACCGTTTCTAGTGTATATAATTCAATCATGAAAAGATGCACAGATGTTGACTTGCCTCAAGAGTCACAAACGAATCTTTGATAGAAGAAACTTCTTCCTGAAGAGAAATCATGAATATAAGTGATTCTATTCGCTTGAAGGCAAACGGGATTTCAACCAGGATTTTCAGGAAACGTTCTGCAGGACCCAGTTGAGAAACATCGCCAGTGAAAAGCCTGAGTTTCAATTCCTCGTCTGGTGTTGGAGCCATCTTCAGCAATGTTTGTAGGAGCTCCACTGGAAGTTCGTTTCCTGGTTCAAATTTTTTCAGGTAAGGAAATTGGTAACTTGAGGTTTAAAAACCAAGAATATTCATTTGTCAACAATGTGCAATCTTGTAAGATAGCTTGGAGATTCTACTTCAAATCTCCCCTAACCGGCAATTATGGCCGGGAATGAAAGATTATCAGCATGAAAACTGCAAAAGTTAATATTTCCATTATCAAAGGCAAGTTTCAGCTGATTTTTATCGAACAGCTTCCCACGAAAGTGGAAAAAATGGAATGGTACTAAACAACAAATTGTGCAGATGGCATTGGCTATGTTATTACTGTCACAAGCCCAGGACTAGTGGTCCAAGACCAAATATTCCACATATGTCCCTTGATTGATTTTGATGTGAGAATATCAGTGTCATAGCAAACAATTTTTGAAGCAGAATGGAATTATACATATCGATGATGTGGCAATACCTCCACTGCTATCCAGGCCTAAAAACAACCATCACCGCCAGAAAAGAAAAAAGGAAAAAAAAAAATAGAAGCCAAAAGAGATGGACTAAAACATGACATGGAGATACAGTGAAACCAAATTCAATGATCAATTAAGTCAATTGAAGGAGGATGAACCTTGAAGCAGTTGTTTTTTTTAATCTTATGGTCAGGTTCAAGTTATAAAAATAGTCTTTTTGTAAAAATAAAAAAAGAAAATTGTGTACATTATAACTCTCACCAGACTCTCACAAAGTAGGAAATCTTGTATACTGGTATGGTGACAATCAAGTCAACTGAATGTATAACCTAGAAAATAGTTAAGGAGATGTCCGTGGACATAATCTCTTAACTGAATAGCTGCGCCAATATATTGAATAGGTGGCGAGTGTTGGAGGATGCTCACCTTCTCGTAGAGAGCCAATGACTTCTTCGGTTGTGATATTCAGTGCTCGTAGAAGTATTGACAAGTTTTGTGCTTTCCTCATATCAATTATGCGAATGTACTGAGTCGAAGGTTCAGATGGATCTCTTTTGCGCTCATTTTTGTTGTTATCTATTGCATTATATCCAAACAATGATTCCATCATCTCCTCATTAAACCTGTAAAGTTGCAACTGTTAATTGAGAAATTGAGATTTGAAAATGTGTAATGTTTTAAAGAAGGTTTGATGTCTTACTGGAAGGATCCTGCACTGATCTCATGCCAGACCATTGAGTGGTCGGGATTGGCCATAACCTTGTCCCAGAAGAATGGCTTTAACTTAGTCTTTTGATTTCCTGATCCAACATCAAGATCATAACTCTCACCAGAACTGCTATGTCCACGTCGATTAGGCCCCAGAGGTGAAGGTTTTATTTTGCCCTTTGGCGGAGGAGCAGGTGGAGCTCGAACAACTTTTGGAGGGGGAGGGGGAGGACGAGGACCGAGAGGAGGTGGGGGTGGTGGTTTAGGTGGTGACGGAGCTTGTCTTCCAGGAGGAGGTTTTAGAGGAGGAAGTAATTGTCCCGGTGTTGTTGTTGATGACGATGATGATGCCTCGTCTAGTGAGCACTCGTTATTTCCACGCTCGAGTGACAGATTACTTTTGAAAGAAGTAGGCTTTCTGCCATTAAGACTGATGCGTTTACTATTAGAATTTCCGAAACTAATGGAGCTCTGGGATGAAGAACCTGAATAGTGATGTGATGTAAGGTTAAAGCAAATGGTTAATGGCTATAATAAACAAATGATTGAGACGGTGCATACCAGCGGTAGACAAGTCAGCTAAGTTGAGAAGAGGTCGATCATCCCTTCTTTCATATTCCGAGTTCTCTTCATCATTACCACCCCTAAGAAGGAAGCAGCAACAGAAGAGTGAAGCAACGAAGCAAAAGGTGGCAACAGCAGTTGCAACAATAGCAATAAGAGTTCTCTTGTCAAGTTGGGATGAATGTTTTTTGGTTGAAGAAAAATGTTTGCGAGGCGATGGAGTTAAATCACTTAAGAATCTTTGAGAATTATCAAAACCCCCCCACATCCAATGCCTTTCTCTCATACACTCCAACGCTTTGTGTCTTCTATTCCACAATTTAGATTCCAATTCTTCAGTTGCTTCCGAACAATCCTTCATGTCTACCACCAATGCTTTTCTCCATCTCCTCATTGCCTGTATTTAGAGGTATTGAATCATAATAACAAACGAATCTCATCTAGGGTTTAAGAGAAACGGATCACGTAAAAAGGCATGAGACACAATCTGATCAAAATCACACACATGTCCAATTTCCGCAAAAAGACCAAATAACCTAGGAAAGATTACAAATTTCAGGGTCACACAGCCCATAAAATTAATCGTTGAACATTTTATACAACTCCATGAAAATAAAAACTACATACCACTTGTTTACTTATCTGGGTAATGCCATTGTCAGGAGCCATTGGTGATTTTTCCGTATTCTCTTCTGCGCTCCCCGTGGCCATCGCGCAAAGCGCAATCACCAAAACCATTTCAAAACCGATCCTTCTCAATTCCATTTCCTCTCAAATCACCGCCCAGTTTGCATACTACCCTTCTCATATTTCATCGAATATTATGTACGTATATAGCCTTGAAAACCTTACTTTTTTATCACAATTCCACCATGTTAAGCACAATCTGAAAAGCTTTTCCTCGTCACACAAGACAGAGATGCCACCATGAATCGCATGACATATAAAAACGGAAAGAATTAAAAACTTCAGATTTTGAATGTAACCCAGAAACAATAATATCTCTTGCACAACGCCGACAACTCTGAATGGATATTGGAAGGCAAAGACAAGTCACAAAAAAAAAGACAATTACCGGCCAACCATCAACGCACGTAAAAGTGCCTGTTTTATTTGGATAATTAGAAGCTAACAACAGATATCATCCTGAATATATGAAAAAGAGAGTTTCTTGGTTAAAAATTGACAATCTATTAAATTAAAAAAGAAGAATAAAAACGGATTAAAGATCACCAAGTCTAGGATAGGATAGGAACATAATAGCTCGGAGCAAACAATCAAATAATTCATGTTCTATATTTTAAATTTAATAATGTAAATCAACCATTAATGAATAAACAGCATTTATTTCAAACAATTTCACTTGATAGACCATACTAATTAATATGCACATAAACATGTAAATAATTTGTAGTATAAGTTATTAATTCTAACATCGTTTCATGGAGATGTTAAAATAAAATTATATCCACCTACATACTTAAATTTGCAGTTGTATTTTAATAAGAATATTGTTAAAAAATTGTCCGTAA
>JAOTAZ010000220.1:22560809-22570811 GCA_025629785.1 Erythroxylum oxycarpum | reverse complement strand
TAACCCAAGTCGGGACCGAAGAAAATTATTATTTAATCGACGTTATTAGTTTATCGAATATTTATTTATCGAGGTTTTACTGTAAATGTTTTAACTACACCTTATTACAAAAGGCAAACACTATACCTTCCAACAATTTATAAGTGAACACCATTAGTTTTGATCCGCATCTCAAAAACATGAAAAAGACTAACCCAGAGTTTGATGTATAAAATGCTAAGATTCTTCGTGCCACTAATCAATGTCAACATCCACAATCTCCTCCTCCAACCCTTCAGGATCTAGGTACTCCTCTCTACCTACATACTGCAGGAAAGTAGAAAACAGACACTCAAATGACAGCAGCGCACAAGATGCAGAACAGTAAAGGACCAATAGTATATATACCATAATGGAAGAATGCAATTTTCCAATAAAGGGCAGAAAAGATTTAGATCGCAAGACAAATCACAATTCACATGTTTAGGCATAACTTGAACACATGCTTCTTTTTTTTTTAATTGATTAGAAGTGCCTGTGGCGATGATATTAATTCCACAAATGGTTATAAAATGAAGAACCTGTTTGTAAGTAGTTTGACGGACAGGAGGTGGTGGAAGCAAACATGGCAGACTTCCAAGTTCACATGTATTTGGTTCCTTATCAATCCCTGCAAAATTAGTTTCAACCACTTCCACATTTTCCTCTTCAATATCAACTAGCTCATCCTGAGCATGAGCAGCCATGCTGGTAGATGGTACAAGGTGTCCTGATCCTAAGCCCTTCAGCTGCACATTCAGCTACATAAACAGATTATTGCAATAATAAATATGATCAAGGAAAATATCTTGCAATCATCAACCACAACTCCATGCAAAGTAGAGAGAGAGACAGAGAGAGAGAGGTCGAACAATGAATAACCAGTGCATAATATTTGAGAAAAATGTACTTCGAATCTACTTCAGTTGTTATGCATCGTTGATTGAGAGATGCGCACCATTACTTGGAAACAAATACAAATGTAACACATACCCCACAATATAAAAACAGAATGAAGTATGGAATCACCTTCTCAGTAGAGAAAATACTTGTGAAAGTACTCTTTCCTTGCTTCTGCTGATGACCACTACTCTTATTGTCTGCTACGTCTATTTCCTTGTTGATATTTGATAAAGTAGGATCTGCAGTAATATAGGTTTCCCAATCTGACTTTGTCAGCATCATTCACTCATTTTGGTAAAGATAAATTCCAAAAAGTAAACATTTGATGCTGCCATTCATTTGTGGCGAAACTTATCATTTGATGGTCAAATATTAATGTTAATGGCAGTAAACTAACATGAATAGTAAACTACTTCATGGTCAAATTATCTAAGTAACGGTTTTGATGTTGCACCAATTGTTGAACTCTAGCTAGAGAAATCATCGATCTAGAAACTTCTAAGCAGGCCAGGGGAGTAAGTCATGTTTTTCTTTTTTTTGAAAATTTCAGATAACAAACTTATAAAGCTGTCTGTTTAATTTCCAAAGGTCCTTTTCTTTCCCTAATGTTTTCTTATTTGGTCTTCACCTTTCATTTTCCTTTTTCAAACTGTTGTCCTTCAATTGGAAAATTGTTTTATTCATGTTGCAAAATCTCGATCTCCGCTTTGATGTCACCTTGGGAGTAAGTCATGTTGCAATAGCAGATCTTTCTGCTTACTGAACTTTGCTCTTGCCTACCTAATGCAGAGTTTAACCAAACAAAAGAGTAACTGCAGTAACTAAAAGTCCGAAATCAAATTTGGATGGTAAGTCTTTCCCAGCTCTGGGATTGGATGTTCAAGCCATATAAGTAATGGGCCAATTGAAAAATAATAATGAGTCCATGAATAGTCATCTAATCTGTATGATTATTAAGCTTGGTGGAAGATGCTTTTCTTCTCCACGCAAAACAACAACCTAGCTTCATTATCCCTTTAAAAATTCTAATTTAAAGAAATAAAATAAGGAGAGTTTAAACAACCTAGATGACTGTCTATATGAAATGTAGAATGCCTAAAAAGAAATTTTGGTCCAAATAAGCCCCAAACTTGAATCAGGATACAGGTATGAACTTATCTGAACCTCACCCCAGAATTTCCTAAGATGCAATTGTGAAAGAGATCTTGTGCAAATGACCAAATATTTTACAGAAAACTGCACTAATACAAGTTACCTGATGGTTTGTTTGATATAAGCATTGAACTATCAGAAAGAAGTATAAGTGCTAGATCTGTGCCAAATAATAGTCATGTATAAAGACTATTATCTTACAATTTACATGAACTCAGTTAAGCGGCAAAGACCTTAACAAAAGTAAGGTGACATTGAAGTGGAGATCGAGATTTTGCAACATGAATAAGCCATTTTCCAAGTGAAGGATGACAGTTTGAAAAAGAAAAATGAAAGGTGCAGACCAAATAAGAAAACATCAGGGAAAGAAAAGGACCTTTAAAAATTAAACAGATAGCTTTATAAGTTTGTTATTTCAAACAACAATAGCTAACAAGATAACACACCAATACAGGATATCCCTCTTCCCACGATCAGCAGGCAGTAATTTCTGTCAATTTATTCCCACTCTACAAGTAAGCTTCGAAAAACTTCTACCATATAGTAGATAAGAAAAATATAATAAGTCAGAAGATTCCACACTGATTCAAAAAATAATAATAATAATGCCATATGAATGATTACCTTGGGCTGATTCTTCTGCACCATGCAGCTTGATACCCATAGTTCTCTTGATTGGAGAAGATTTAGAATGCACCATATTAATTGTATTGATTGCATGATTACCAATATTTTCTCCATCACTAACAATATTAATGCTCGAGTCCAGTTCATTGCCACCAGTTGTCGTATTACCAGTACCAAGCCAATCTCCCAACTCCTGAAGTCGCACTTGTGACCTTTACATATTAATGCACAAATCTGATAAGACTGACTAGTGTATATTGAAGCAAGCATCAAATCAAACAATCTAGCCATAAAATCGGTGGGAACAAGAAAAAAGCATATAATGATAGGCAGAAGAACATAACTAAAATAAACGCCTACCTTTTAAGCTCATCTTGAACCCGTAGATGACGTTTATGTGCTTTGACAAACTTTTTGATTTTTGAGGTAATCCTGTAGCACATTAGAAAGGTGCATTAACAGATTGCACAACAAAGGATAAGCAGGCAGAGTTATTCAACCATGTTAAAGATTACCTCTTGCAATCTTCTTTCTCCTCTAACAACTGAGATTCAAGCTCCTGAATTTTAGAAGTGAGGGCATCTGCTTCTTCAACTTTCTCTTCCACTTTGCTCTTGAGTAAAACGATGCACAAACTGTCAAATTTTACGCTCCCCAAAACATACTAAACAGAAATGTTATGTTTTCCTTCCTATTTTCTTTTGTTTTGTTCATAAGGCTGACATTGTTTGTCATATATTTAGAGCTGCAAGTTTAAACCATCTCTGGCCAACATGATAATTACATAATATAAGCCATTGTTATAGACATTAAAAATTTAAGTGGCATTATACCTTCTAGGAATAGTTATGCAAAACCCTAAGTGATTGAATCAAGAGGGTATAGAAAATACCAGAAGAAAACCAACTTTATTTCTCTGATTATATGTAATTTATACATGAGTATAATCTATTCTAATACTACTAAACTACTGGATTTTTCGTATATACTGACTTATCCTATCTATAGTATATTTTATCTTATCTACTAGAAGATAAACTATCTGCTAGAAGATAATCGCCTAAGCTAACTAAACTTATCTAAGATAATTATCCAACGCTCCCTCTCAAGTTGAGGAATATATATTTATCATTCCCAACTTGCTTAGAATTGTCTCGAATCTAAGCGTAGGCATGATCTTTGTGAAGATATCGGCTTCCTGTGCTTCAATAAGGACATAGCATAGATCAATGCCCCCTTCTTCTATTTCACAATTGATAAAGCTCCTGTCAATTCTAACATGTTTTGTTCGATCATGTTAAACTGGATTGTTCACTATACTGATGGTTGATTTACTAGCACTGAAAACTTTGGTGGGAGAGAAAGTGGTGATTTGTAGGTCCTGCATCAACCTCTCGAACCAAATAACTTCACAAATTCCTTGTGCAATTGCCCTAAACTCTACTTCTGCACTCCTTCTTGCTACTACCGACTGTTTCTTGCTACTACGGACTGCTTCTTGCTTCTCCATATGACAAGATTCCCCCATAGTTTAGTACAATAACCAGATGTTGACCTACTGTCTTCAATACAACCAGCCCAATCTGCATCTATGAACCCTTCTATGCTTCTTTTCTCAATTTTCCGAAACATTAATCCTCTACCTAAACTGCCTTTGAGATATCTCAGAATATAGTTGACTGCCTCTAAATGTCTTTGAGTTGGAGAGTGCATAAATTGGCTAACAATACTCACAGAATAAGCAATATATAATCTGCTTATTGACAAATAGATAAGTTTTTCTAATAACCTTTGGTATCTTCATTTGTCAACAGAAGGATCTTCTTCATTTTTCTTGAATTTCCAATTTCTCTCCAGTGGAGTTCCCATAGGCTTGCAACCCATCTTTCTTGTTTCCTCCAGTAAATCAAGAATGTATTTTCGTTCTGATATGAAAATACCTTCCTTACTTCTAGCAATCTCCACTCCAAGAAAGTGTCTTAATGCTTCAAGGTCTTTTACCCTAAATTCCAGCCTCAATTTTTGTTTAAGATCACTGATCTCACTAGTGTCATCGCTTGTGATTATAATATCGTCCACAAACACAATCAAGATGGATTTCTTTCCATTTTTTCCACACTTCACAAACATTGTGTGATTAGCTTGTCCCTGTTTGTATCCAAACCTGCAAAGAATGTCACTAAACCTCTTAAACCATGCTCGTGGAGACTGTTTGAGGTCGTATAAGGATTTTTTTTCAGTTTGCAAACTCTTCCCCTTCTTCGGTTTCCAAACCTGGTGGTATCCTCATATACATTTCCTCATCTAATGTACCATTTAGGAAGGCATTTTTAATGTCCAACTGATGGAGTTCCCAATCTAAATTTGCAGCCAATGATAGAAGGACTCTAATTGTGTTCAACTTCACAACTGGAGCAGATGTCTCCTTATAATCAATTCCATAAGTTTGTGTAAAGCCATTAGCCACTAACCTAGCCTTATACCTTTCAATCTCTCCATCTGCCCTATACTTCATGGTGAACACCCACTTGCTACCAACCACCTTTTTCCCTTTAGGTAGATCCACAATCTCCCATGTTTTATTATCAAGTAAAGCTTTCATTTCTTCAAGTACAACTGCCTTCCACTTAGGTTCTTGGAATGCATCATGTACATTTCTTGGAATTCTTACACTGTCAAGCTTCGTATTGAAAGCTTTAAACTTTGAAGATAACTTTGAGTAAGTCAACTAATCTGAAATAGGATATTTAGTACACAATCTTACCCCCTCTCGTAGTGCAATTGGCACATCCAAATCACTTACCATAGTCTCTAGGGGTCCATTCCTAGTATAATGATTGGCCTTGTTAAGGAGCTTTAGGCCTTCGAGAATACACTAAGGTTGGTTTTTCGAGAATTGGTTCTCCCACTGAATTGGTCTGGACAGTTTTAGGTTCAATAGTAGGTGTTTGCAATGTTTGCAAGTTTTGTGGGAACGTTTGTGAGATAGGAAGTGATATGCTTGGGTCCCAATAAATCTCTCCATTGGATGTCTCCCTCTGAAGAGAGGTATTGGTGAAATATGGTTGTTTTTCAAAAAAAGGGACATCATGTGAAACAAAAAATTTGTTCGTAAAAGGTCAGAAACCCTTTTGACAGGGAGAATACCCAACAAACACACATTTAATAGCTCGTGGGTCAAGTTTGCTACTATTGGGTTGATTGTTATGTACGAAAACAATACACCCAAAGACTTTAGAAGGAAGAGAATTAAGGAACTTAATGTTAAGAAATTGTTCTAGAAGAACACCTAATGCGGTTCGGAATTTAAAAGTTTTTTGAGGAAGATGATTTATCAAGTATGAGGCAATTAGAATGGCTTCTCCCCAATAGGAATTTGGAACAAAATTGGTAAACATCATAGATTAGGCTACCTCTAAAAGATGACAATTCTCTCTCTCTACTATCCCATTTTGTTGTGGGATATAAGCACAAGAGTTTTGGTTAATGATCCCATTCCCACTGAGATATTGAATAAAATCAGTTGAAAATATTCTCTCCCTTGTCTGTACTCACTACTTGAATAGAGGTCTGGAATACATTTTGGATGAGTATGCGGAACTGTTTAAAGATATGATAGGCTTAAGATTTGTCTTTCATTAGATAAACATACCCTTGTATGATCATCAATGAAACTGATAAACCAACGAGTACTAGTTAGATTTGTAACTCTAGTGGAACCCCAGATATCACTATGAATTAATTGGAAAGGTTTTGAGGGTATGTATTAGTGTACGGGATAAGTATTTTTGCTTTGTTTTGCAAGGATACATTGCTCACAATATAAAGAAATCTGATCTTTATTGATGAAAAGGTTTGGATATAAGATTTTCAAATATGGGAAATTGGTATGACCAAGGTGTTGATGCCATAACATAACATTAGAATTTGACATAACTAAAAGGGAAATCCTATGTGGTGATTTAGGTTCAGTAGGAGTACTCCTTCCTATGAAGTAGTAAAGTCCATCTTTCTCCTCAGCACTGCAAATCATCTTCCCCGAACACCAGTCCTGAAATTGACAATGAGATGGAAAGACGTCACAATACAGTCCATGTCCTTGGTTAATTGGCTGACAGATAGTAGATTATAAGCTAACTTAGGCATATAGAGAATAATATTTAATGCCAGTTTTGGCTAACAAACTCTCTCTTGACCAATAGCTGGTGATCCTTTTCCATCTATGACCTAGACATTAATTTTCTGGTTATATGGCTCATATTTTTCAAAGACATTCAAAGACCCAGTCATGTGATCTGATGCACATGTGTCCACAATCCAAAGATTATGACTTAGAGACTTTGATAATAATGATCGACACAGGTTACCTTTATGCACTATTATTGCACTAGAGGTTTGTTGGTCATGTAAGTCTTTCTCAGTTGTGATTTTTGTCTGATTCAAGACTTGATGGAGTTGTTCAATTTGTTGGGGGGACAGGTTTAGCCCTGTGGATTTGCTGATATCGAATTCTGCTACATGTGCTGCTCCACATTTTTGTTAAACTCTTTGGCTTTCAGGTTTCCAATCTGTAGTTTCCCATGTAATTTCCAACAGGTCTCACGGGTGTGGTAGGTCTTATCACAGTGATCACACCACTGCTTGTTATTGGTTTCTTGCTCTCGGGTTTGGTAAGTAGACTCCTTTAGAGAGTTTCTCACTAAAGCTGAGCCTTGAGAGGTTTGTTCAGAAGTGTGTGAGGTAAGTATGACCTTTGTCATACTCTCTTCTCTAGGAACCTCATCAAACGTTTCTCGGATTCATGGCGATGATTTTAAACTGAGTAACCTTCCTCGTACTTCATCAAGTCCAACATTAAGTCATTGCAAGAAAAGAAAAACTCTCTCCTCCAAAAATTTTTCATACTTCTCGGCATCAACACAGCACTCACAATTTACTGTGTAAAATAGATCCATCTCCTACCATAATTCAATGAGTAAGTTATACTCGGTAACCGACATATTATCTTGTTGAGTATTTCTAATTTTTGATCTGATTTCAAAGCATTGAGAAGTGTTTTCCAAATCAGAATATATTTCTTGCATTGCCTCGCAGATTTCTGTTGTAGTTTTGCAGAATAGGTAGGTTCTTCCTATTTTTGGCTTCATTGAATTTATAAGCCAAGCCATGACAATAGAATTCTCAACTTCCCAAGCAACATAAGTGACCGTTGTTTCGTGTGGTTGAGGAATTGTCCCTGTTAGATATCCACCCTTGCCTCTTCCTTTGATTACGAGCATGACTGATTGGGACCATTCTTGGAAATTCGTTCCATTTAATCTATGTTGCGTGATTTGCAGCAAAAGATTATCAATAGGGAGATGGAGCTTGGGCTGAAGGTATTACGTAACTAGGTGTTTGGATGTTTGGGACTCATCAAAGGAATCGAAGGTTGGTTGAACTCCGACCATGATGTGGCCGGAAAAAGTAGGCTACCATAATCGGTAGCTCTGATACCATGAAACAAGAGAGTGTAAAAAATATCAGAAGAAAACCTACTTTATGTCTCTGATTATATGTAATTTATACATGAGTCTAATCTATTCTAATACTACTAAACTACTAGATTTTTCATATATACTAACTTATCCAATCTATAGTACATCTTCTCTTATCTACTAGAAGATAAACTTATCTCCTAGAAGATGAAGTACTAATTGGAGATGGTGATGTTAAAAGAAAAAGGTAAGTTATGCTTGACTTTAGCATCACTTACCACTGCTGAAAAGCTTGATACGTAATTTGTTAGGACTAATATGGGTGGGGATAAATTAGAAAAGGGAGAGGATAACAGAAAGGGGAATAAGCTTAGGATGTGGAGAGTGTAATCGAGGAGAAAGAAAGA
Source organism: Erythroxylum oxycarpum (assembly GCA_025629785.1). NCBI lineage: Eukaryota > Viridiplantae > Streptophyta > Magnoliopsida > Malpighiales > Erythroxylaceae > Erythroxylum > Erythroxylum oxycarpum. The sequence continues at coordinate 22,562,227 of JAOTAZ010000220.1, read as the reverse complement.
AAGCAGAGGGGAAAGTTAGTTAGTTAGTTAGTAATAGATGGAGCTAGCAAAACAGAATGGTTTGAGGTCTGGTTTTGAGGAAGAGAGGAGGAGAGGAAAGGGGGAGGAGAGAAGAAAAGAGTGACACTATAGACAGAGAGAAAAAACAGACATCTTTTAGAGGTAGCTAGGGCCATTAGCTTTCAAATACATGTCCCTAAATACCTATGGGGAGAAGCAGTCCTCACTGCCAACTTTTTGATCAATAGACTTCTCTCCAAAACCTTAAAATTCCAAACCCCATTACAAATCTTCTCTTCTTTCTTCCCTAACATAAAACCTAACCCACCTGTCCCTCTGAAAATATTTGGCAGCACTGTGTTTGTTTATAACCATGATCCCAAGAAATCCAAACTAGATCCTAAAGCTATCAAGTGTATTTTTGTTGGATACTCTAGAACCCAAAAGGGATATAGATGTTTTGATCCAACATCCCGAAAGTTTTTTACCTCTATGGATGTTACATTTTTTTAGGGTAGACCGTATGATAGCCATACTCATCTTCAGGGGGAGTATTTCAATAAGGAAGATGAGAGGTCTAATGGAAAATAAAATTGAGATATTGAACCTAGAAGGATCAGCAGTAGAGAAGCTTACTAGTTAGGGGGAGGAAACAGAAATTCAGGAAGAAGACAATGTTGAGAAGGAAGCTGAAAAACAGAAAACACTATGCGGTGCAGTGTATAGCAAGGGAGCAAGGAAGTAATCTTTGATACAACCCAATTGTCATCTTTGAATCTAAGTCCTGATATCTCACAATCCGAGACTGAAATCAATAGTACCTATTCAGGTAACTCAAATGATCTCCCTGGTGATATTCTTCTTCCTATTGGATTAAGAAAAGGAAAAAGATCATGCACACAATACCCTATTTCCAACTTTGTCTCTAATGCAAAATTGTCTCCAACTTTTTTTGCCTTTATTTCCACATTAACCAATGCAGAAATTCCAAACAATATACATGATACTTTAGTTGTTTCTAAGTGGAAGGAGGCAGTTTTGGAAGAGTTAAAGGCCCTGGAAAAGAATGGCACGTGGAAGAGAACAAATCTACCAAGAGGAAAGAAATTGGTTGTATGCCGGTGGGTATTTACCATTAAATACAATGCAGATGGGTCAATAGAAAGATTTGAAGCTCGATTGGTTGCAAAGGGTTATACTCAAACATTTGGGGTGGACTACACTGATACATTCTCTCCAGTGGCAAAGTTGAATATTGTCAAGGTCCTATTATCAGTGGCTACATGCTTAGACTGGCCTCTAATACAACTAGATGTAAAAAATGCCTTCTTGAATGGTGATTTGGAAGAGGAAGTGTACATGGAGCCACCTCCTGGGTTTGAGAAAAGCTTTGGAGACAAGGTGTGCAAACTTAGAAG
>JAOTAZ010000220.1:22507125-22517691 GCA_025629785.1 Erythroxylum oxycarpum | reverse complement strand
AGCACTAATGTAGGACAACAACGATACTAAATCCATTAATAGTATCTTTCCTGAAAATCCGAGCATACATATTATGAAACACCTTTGGGTTGAATACATAATATATGCAATTATACTTCCACACATAAAAGCGATCGGAACACAAACCATCAACTCTCATGACACTACCACCTTTGGGTGAATAGATCACTTGTGCAACAGCCATCCTCCATCTAATGCCTTTATGCACATCTCAAAATTCTATGTAAGGCCAACACCTCTGGGCAGAATAACCAAACATAAAACCAGAGACATCCCCAACATGCAAGTAAAACAATTCAAATACTTACTTGAAAGGCCACTTTGGTGACTACATTCTTATCAACATCCAAAAAGTCTGCCAACACAAGGGATACATCTTTATGTCATCCTCACATCCTTTATAGGAATACCGTATATGACAATGTAACCTCAAGAAATGCAAAACTCTGAATGCACAATTTCATTGTCACACACACGTGCTGAAGACATTCTCTAAAAACTTTATTTGAGACCTTCCTAAAAGAAAAATCTCAATAGAGTGATTATCGTGTGTCACCGGATATAGAACCGACCTCCTGAGACACGACATCATGTATCTCCCTTATGGCAAGTTCGTTGCACGAAAATTCACTCAAAAATGGCTTCAGAATGTCTCAATTCCTCTCCCAATTGATTATCACGCAATCCCGAATACTGAAAATGAGACCCGAGACACGAGACCCTCATGCATCTCCCTCATACGTAGTCCGAATCATAAAAATTCAATTGAAATCGGATTCAGAATACCTTAATTCCTTTTTCTGGAGTTAAACCTTAATTTATTATATTAGTAATAAATCTAGAAAATAGAAAAAGGTTACTTTATAAATTTTCCGAACCCGAAAACTAACCCAAAACACCCCGGGCCACCTTACGAAAAATTTGAAATTTTTGGCATTCTTTTTTGACAACTGTAGTGCTAACGTGCATGACCGGACTCACAGGCATTGTGAGCCCGTGCGCAACACGCGCCGACACGTGTCACCCATCGGTCGGTGTCACATGTCGGACACGTGGACGGTCCGGATGGACGCGTGCTCGGCATGCGCCTGCCTTTCCACTCAGACGCAATGCGGGCCGCGGGTCGCGTGCCACGTGCGACACGCGTCCGTCGCTCGCTGGAGCGACATGTCGTGCGCAGATTGGTGCGTGCCATCCGGACGCATGCCCCGCGTGCACTGTAGCGCCGTCGGGCGCGTGACACCAGTGACGATTTCTGGCATCTCGAGACTCCGTTTTTTGCTTCGTTCGGCCCTTTTTTGACTCGTTTTTTGTAGCTAACCTTATGTATACCACTTTTACGCAGTTATATACGCAAAAAAACTGAAAAATGAATCAAAATCAACAGAAAACCAAATGAGATGAAAAACCGAAAAACCTTCGTTCCCGGCAATCCAATTACGTAACCGCTCTGATACCACATGTTAGTACGTAGTGGGTTCTTTATTACGTACCCCAGGGTCCCGTGAATGGATTAAAAACGAAGGTAATGCGGAATACCTGGATTCGGTTCCATCTCTAATTCCAATACCAATTCCAAGCTCCAAACAACTCCGAATTTCTCGGGTCCTTTAGCGGAAAGTGCTCACCGACTTACGGGCAAGGCCTTTCTATAGTTTCCTGAAGTTCTGAGCTTTCCTAATGGATCAGGAATCCTTATGCTCGTGAACGTTCTCTGAGCAACTACAGGAGACCTTATCTTTATATAGCTTCCATATCGGGCTTCCCCATCACAAGGCCGATATGGACCCGGTCTACACTAATCGGGACCCTTTTTCAACCAGACTTTGACCCATTAATCTAGATCATTTATTGGGCCACTTAATATCTTTATCTGGATCAAATGACGTAACTTAACCGATAATTTATTTAAAAACCAAATTGCAATTCATGTTAGTCTTAACTTAATGAGATATTGACAAAATTGCCCATAAGGATAAAAATGTCTTACAGAAAGAAGATCAGTCATGTAATGCCCTATTGTAAGTAACGAAAATTGTACGGGCTTTATGATCAAAACTTACATAATCTATTTTCTATTATTTTAAAATAAAGATACTTTGAATAAAAAAAGAGGACATTATTTTATATTGTACACAATTTTCAAAGCTTAGAATAAGCATTTATTAGTGAAAGAAAAATTAAGGAGTTTGTATATTACTATATTTCTTTAAATTAAGCATGCTACATAGAAATAGAATGTAAAGCATAATAAAAAAATTTTTGGAGAATGAACTCAACCCAAAGTTTGAAACTATAGAACTGCCATTAGAATCAAGAAGATTTTTTAGCTACAAAAAGATTGAGCTACTTTTATCGTTAGTAAAAGTTAAGAAGTAAATATATCTTAACCAATGGAAAAGGGTAAACACTCTTTGTCCAACCTTATGGAACATACCTATGTTATGGAAATAATCTAAATTGTTAATTAGTTGGTGGAAATATAACCTACCTAAACTCTTCGTAGTGATGATACAAAGAATCGAAGGATGGGTTAACAACCACAACAGATAAGAGTTATAGGGAAACGAATAAAATAACACCAAAATAAATAAAGGAATCTGGTTCAACCAGATTCTGCTGGACTGGGATATCGTCACTATGATCCATGATTTCGTGGAGCTTCAGTTGAGTGATATCTACAAAACAAGTAAAGACTCTCCGGGGGTTGTGTCCCGGAAGGCCCCTCCGACGCTCAAGTCAGTATTGTGAGAGAATTTAGGTTTTTGTAAACAAAAAGACGACTAGGGTTTTTTAGTTCATACCTCTATCATAGCAGAATAGTACCTTATATATGCTGCAAGTTGTCATTAGGTTTAGGTCTTCACGTAGGTCTTAGTGTTTGCATGAGAGATGACCTCTTACTACTGGGCTGTCAACGTCTGAGCTTGAAGTTGAGCCTCATTAGGCTGGGCCTCAGTAAGCCGACCCGACCAGATTTAAAATATTAAGGATTTAGTTTATCATCATGTTAAGTTAATAATTAACAAAGCCAATGCCATGGCCTTTTTATATAACTTATTAGTAAAGCCCATCCGAACAACTTGCGGGATCGCAAATTACGCAAAAGGTGAAGTACTTAAAAGTGGAAAGAAAAGAAGTCGTTGGTGTTGATCTTATTTCATAAAGAAATATGAAAAAAAACACTCAACGGATTACAGAGGAGAGGAGCGTATTAGTTTAGGGGGCATAGCAGTGGGCATTAGAAAAGTTGCGCAGTTGCCGACAGGATGGGTAGCTGAATCAGGCTTTTTAGAAAGGCAGTGTCAAAGATCCCATTCGTAAAACCTTTTTCTTTCTTTATGCTCTACCGGTTTTCCCATTTTCTTTTACTACCTTAATTCATTTTGGCTCAAGATTGTAAAGGCCCTTTAGCCAGATGTTGTAATGACAAAACATTTCATTATTTTCGAATAACGATTTTAAAAGTTCTATTTTTATTTTTATTTTAGCCTCTAATTTTTAATTAAGTATTTAATTTTCAAAAAATCAAACAACTTAATTGAAAATAATGTTTTTATTAGTGCAACTAACAAAACACGTAAGGATTGATATTTGGATAAGTTACAAAATTTTTCGTCTTCGTCAATGTAAAATGAAAAGGAGCTTGAGAAAGAGAAATGTTTTGTATTTTTGTGTGTCAAAACTATTAGACAAATTCCATATGTTATACATAATATATGTTGTCATTCATCCTTAAACTCAAAATAGTAAGAAGTTGAACATCTTGAGTTTAAAAGTAATTCCTAAAAGTGTCGAGGTGGATAAGATTTGGTGAAAATGTTTGCAATTTGACATTGTGATGAATTAGGAATAAGTTGAATAGTGCCTTGAAAAATATGTTGTGGCATAAAGTGACAATCAATCTCAATATGTTTGGTATACTTATGGAAGACATTTTTATGAGCAAATTGCATAACACTATGTTTACCATAAAGGAAAAGAGTTACAGAACACACCTCTCCCATCTACTCATAATGCTACCTCTCTTTCTCATAAAATGGACAAATAGTCCTAGAGTTAAGTAGTTGGTGATCTAGATAGCTTTGGAAAACTGCATTTCATCTTACTTATTAAGGAGGGACCACTCTCTCCTTCACCTTAGGTATGGCAAAATGGATCAACCAAATGGAAAGCAGCTTTGGTGTGCTACTTCATAGACAAGAGAATGACCTTTCCATGTGTTCAACAATGGGCAAACCTGAGTTAGAAGAAAAGAGGACCAGTGAACATTATGATAATTGAGGACGATCTATTTATATTTCGATTTTCTTATGAAGAAATGGCATAGAAGATCATGGACATGGGCCCCTGACATATTCAAGGTAAGCCTATTTTTCTAAGAAAATAGGAAATTGACTTTAACTAGACAAATCAGAATTGAAATCCATTCCCGTATGAGTTAATTTCCATCATATTCATTTGGAATACTGGTCCTTAGAGGGATTGAGCTATTTAGCTAGCAATTTGGGTACTCCTCTAGCATTGGATGATAACACTACTAACATCAAAAGGGTAGGATATGTAAGAGTATGCGTAGAAGTTGATACAAAGAAGATCATCCTTATTATGAAGTTTAACGGCAATAGCGAGTTAGTAGAGGATAAGGTTAAGCTGTCATATCCATATAGAAATCATTTGAAAGACACTATCAAACTTTGGATTCCTAAGATGAATGAGACAAAAATACCAAGCACAGAGGAGAAGGAAAATTAAGAAACTAGTAAGGAATACACCATAAGCATTGTAGGAAACAATGAACAAACAATCCCCTATTTTAGCTATAGGAAGTAATGAACGAATAGTAATAATAGAGGATATTCAGTCCCCCAACTCACCAAGAGAGACAAGGTAGCTACCTTCTATTGGAAAGGATGAAACTGGGAGAAAGCAGGCAATTACTAAATCATTATTGAATTGAAATGAGGAACAATTAAAAAAGATGATAGATGTCAAAGCTAAAGTGGATCCTAAGAGTAGGAATTAAAATGAAGAATGGATAGATCCAGATTTTAGTAATCGCAATCAAGGAGGAGGTTCAAGTCCAAAAACTCTTGATGGTATGCACTATTTGGCATATTCGTGGACTTAATTGTCCAAATAAATAATTACCTAACAGATAGACAACCTTATTTTGTTGGTCTTATTGAGACTAAAATAAAGGAAGAGTCCTTTAAAAAAGGTTTGAACTTCCTTCAAGTAGATTAGAACACTTTAAGCACCCCCAATGGTAAATTGATTGTTTCTTTTAATCTAGCTCATTTATGCTTATCTAGCTAATTATGTATGTATCAACTTATCCATTATGATTTTAAAATTAAAGCTAGTAATGAACCTATAGCTATCATAATTGTGTATGTTGCTAATTAAGAATACCAAAGAGTTAGATTATGGAAAGACCTAGAGAAAATTGAGGATAGCATAGCAACCCCATGGAGGATAGCAGGAGACTTCAATTGCTTACGGTCACATTCTAAATCTAATGGTGGATGAGGCACCTCACAAGCTGATGTTAGAGAACTGACCACTCGCACGTTTTTCACTAAGACTAATGGACCTCATATATCATTGTTCTCTATTCACTTGTAGCAATCATCAAAGTGGAGATAAATTCCTGCAAAATAAACTAGACAAGTGTCTAGTCAACAACAGGTGGTTGGTAAGTCTAAGTGAGAGCTATGTTATCTTTGAAGAATCACTTTTCTCTAACCACTCTCCTATCACTGTTAATATATATGGTATGTTAGCTAAAAAGAAGTCCCCTATTCAATTCTTTAATTCACTCCTGAAGCATCCATAAATTAATACAATCATTTTTAGAGTTACGAAGAGAACAAATCAGGGATCCAAAGCCTTTTGATGTTTATAGATTTTGAAAGCTATTAAAAAAGATTGCATATCACTACTGATAGGATTGAATCATCTTATATTTTCTTATACATTTCAATGACTTTTCAATCCTATTGTTGTGTTTAAATATTCAATTTGTGTTCATCTTGTATTTACATATAGATTAAAGGAGTGAACACAAATATATGCTAAAAGGAAGAAGTTTGACAAAGTTGGAAAGCCATCCATGGAGGGGAAACCATCAAGGGCATTCGGAGGAAGAATCGGAGAGGATCCAAGAAACAACCTAGGGCCACGATCGTGGCAAAACTGAAGCTTGAGCACAAGACCACGATCGTGGGGAATCAACCACGATCATGACAGGGAGCAGATAAATTGGCCATGATCATGCACTAAAGGCCACGATCGTAGCCTACGTACAGACAAATGTGGATGACCTTTCAAACTTAAGTTTTTAAGAGACTTTTTAGACTTTTGAGGAAGAGAAAAATCCTAGGTTTTATTCTTTCAACGATTTGCATGTCCCACAGTTCCTTAAAAGTTTCGTTTGTGTAAATTTGCTAAGGAAAATAGAAGTTCATTACTTTCTCCACTTAACCCTTTTTCTTTTTCTCCTATTATGGGTTGCACCAGATTTTGTCAAAGAGAGCGAGGAATCCATACAAATCTTTCCGCGAGTAGTTGTTCCTTATCCTTTAAAGAAGAAGCCGATGAGAGTTCAAACAAAACATAGGAGATTATAGATACTCATCAGTGCACCTTAAAGAAGCTTGCAACTCCTTCTTTTAACCATAATCTGCTTTGTATCAATTATCCGAATAATAAGTCGGAAGTTGAAATTAAATCTAGACTGATACGTGCATTGCCTACTTTTATAGGTTTTTGTGACACCAGCTCACTAGGATCATGCTACATCACTGATCCCAACAAGTTCTTAAAGGAGTTCCACATCGCATGCTCAGGTATGAAGCTAACAAAAGCCTTAGTGGAGAAACTCAAGCTAAAGGTATTTCCTTTTGCCTTAGCAGATGCGACCAAGGAATGGATGTATAACTTGCCCATCGGCTTGGTCAACACATGGGAGCAAATGCAGCAGGATTTTTTTAGAGAAGTACTTCCCTGCCTAAAGAGCCACTAACATCAGCAAAGAGATTTGTGGCATTTGACAAAACACATGGGAGTCTTTGCATGAGTATTGGGAGCGATTCCAAAAGCTCTACAATAGCTGTCCAAACCATCAAATAAGTGACTAGTTATTAATTCAATATTTATATGAAGCGTTGCTTCCTTTAGACAGGAATATGATAGACGTTGCAAGTGGTGGAGCCTTGGTTAATAGGACATTAGAGGATGTTAGGAACTTGATAGCAATAATGGCAGTGAACTCCCAGTGTTAAAGCAATCACAGTAATGCTTCCTCCTCGACAAAGCAGGTGAAGGAGGTCTCCATCTCCAAGTTGGAGCAACAAGTTGAAAATCTAACTTCCTTAGTGTAACAAGCAGTGATAGGAAAGGGGTCCACTAAGATATGTGGTATTTGTAAATTAGCTGACCATCCTAAAGATGCATGCCCTTCCTTGCAAGATGAGCAACACGTTAACACAGTTGGGGGATTCCAAGGACAATCGAGGAGGTATGACCCTTTTTCCCCCACTTACAATCTAGGGTGCAAGGATCATCCCAACTTCAGGTATGGCAACCCAAAGCAAGGGGGTAGTTCTAATGTACGCCAACCTAATTATTATCAGTAGCAATAGCAGCAAAGATTTCATACACCACTAGGTTTCTATTAGAATCAACCACAGTTTCAACCAAGGGTACCGCCTCCACAAACACCACAACAAAAACAATTTGGAGGTATGTCCTTAGAGGACATTGCTAAGAGCTTAGCATCTAACACTCTTCAATTTCGGCAAGACGCTAGGAGTGGTTTGAAGAATTTGGAAAATCAGGTCAGTATGTTAGCTGATGTCATGGGGAAGCTGTAAGCCCAAAGTTCCACAAGGTTTCCTAATCAACCTGAAAGGAATCTAAGAGAAAATGCTTACGCCATTACCTTAAGAAGTTGCAAAGAGGTACAAGGACCAAGAAAGGGGAAGGAGAAAGAAGACGAGGAAGAAACTAAACTAACATAAAAGGAGGAGGATCACCATCCTCAGGTCCTTCATAAGGTGGAAGTAAATATCTCTCTGTTGGAAGTAATTAAGCAAGTTTCGTAATATGCTAAATTTTAAAGGAGTTGTGCACCAATAAGGGGAAGGTGGGGGGAGATGAGAAGATCAGTGTGGGGGGCAATGTGTCAGCAATCTTGCAAAGAAAGCTACCCCTAAGTGCAAGTATACATGTATTTTTACCATTTCTTGTAAGATCAATAACATGAGGTATGAGAGATGTATGTTAGATTTAAGAGCTTCGACAAATGTTATGCCTTTATCTATTTTTAAAGCTTTTAATCTTGGTTTATTAAAGGATACCCATGTTATCATTCAATTAGCTGATAAATCCAACACATAACTTGAGCGGGTTATTGAGGATGTTTTGGTGTAAGTTAACGAGCTTGTTTTCCCTACAAATTTTTATGTGTTAGATATGCAGGATGAGGGCGTTTTGAGCCCTTAAACGATTTTGTTAGGAAGGCCATTCTTGAAGAAATCTTAGGAAAAAATCGATGTACACAGTGGGGTGTTAATTATAGAGTTCGATGGCGAGGTCATTCGTTTCAATATCTTTGATGCCATGCGTTATCCATCAGATTGAGAGTTGATCTCTAAGGTAGATATTCTTTACTCTTTGGTAGAGTAGTGATCTCTTCTTTCTACAGGTGACCTTATGGAGGTAGCCTTGACTACCCCATTGGAGAAAAAGATGTTTGGATATTGGCAAAGAGTTCGAGTTAGGAGAGGATCTAAAGGAAGTAATTTGGGCACTTGAGATAAGTCCTTGTGGTAAGTATGTCCCTCACTTTTCAGAATTGCTTGTTAGTACTAATCGAAAGCTACCTTCTATTGTGCAGGCACCAGAAGTGAGGTTTGTTGGACCCCGAACTTTTCTTAGAAGTTAGAACTATTAGATAATAAATTGTTAGTGATTAGTTATGAGTAAAGAAAAAGGAGAATTCTTGAAATTGAAATGATATACAAGATTTAGGTAGTGAATGTAGTAAATTGATGATGAGTGGGTATATGTGTGTATGTTCTATTATTAATGTTTATGATCAATCATGGACTATAATTTGTTTGTGGAAGATATTGAGTTTAAATGGAAGTTGAGAGGAAGACTGGTGATTGAACATGAATGTTGAAAATGTAGAAAAGTAATAGAGCATGAATAGGTTAACTATGAATTCTTGGTTTTTCATGATTTTTGACTAAACTTACATATGTTGGAGTAGTATGAAATTATGGTGAATGAGTTGATTGAAATGGAGTAGAAAGAATAGAATAAAAAAATAGAAGTGTTGGACTTTGGAAAGTGGACATCTGAAAATTTTCTGAGAATGAATAGTGGGGAGTTAGATTTTTCGATCTGAAACTTTTGTGATTTTTTTGGGTTTATCTAGAGAGATTTTGATAAAATTGTCTTCATAAAAGTTGTAGCTTGTCTTTATAACTTTCTAACATTATCAAGTATGACATTTTTCGATATCGGGGCTGAAAGTTATTATCATTTAAAGTTTGGATGCTGTTTAGGATGAAATTATCGGACAACCACTTTGATATGGACTTTTGACCCTTATAAAGACCGAAATTATTTTTAAGTCCTTCATGGAAGTTGTAGAGCCTTCTTTTATCTTTCCATTGATACCAAATTTGCAAATTTTGGAGTTCTGGGTCAAAAGTTATGAATTGTGGAAGTTGGGATGTCAGAAGAAGAAAATCTTATGAGGTAGGCCTCGCACGCGTCTCACGGTCGCGACATGTCGTGAGGGCGAGCGCGTGGCCTCTCGCGCGCGCCTCGCTGTCACGAGGTGTGGCGAGTGCGACGCGGCCGATTTTTGTTTTTCCTCCGCTGACCCGAATTCTCTCCACTCTTTTGGCCATAAATTTTTCGTCTGACCTCTTATTGACCTAATTTTTGAAGCGTTAGATTCCTAACACATTCCTCTACCTCTCCATGAAAATTTAGAGCTTTTGGTTTTAATCTGGAAAGGTTTGATGAAATAAAAGTGAGAGGATCGGTTAAAAGAGCATGAGTTGGATATTTTTTCTAAACATGCTTCAGTATTTTGGCGATATCATGACCTGTAGAGCTCCAAATGCGATGATTCTTGTTTCTAAACAAAATAGAGACATGGGGCTACAAATTATCTGAAGGAATCTAATTTCCATTCAGTTTTTAAGATTTTCAATTTCTGAAGTGAAGTTTGGTATAGTGTACAATCTTAGTTTAGTAACAGTCCAAAAGTGTTTGCGCCATAACTTTTAGATTTCTGAACCAAATTGAATGATCTTGGTGTCATTAGAAACATAAGACCTAGAGGAATATAAGACCTAGAGGAATATTTCTCTAGAAGGAAGTATTATCAAATTGCTTCATTTACCTGATCAAAATAAGGAGTTAAGATGTTAGTTTTAAAGATAAAATGAGGGTAAATATGGAAAGACTACTTAAATGAGGGGCAAAATGGGAAAGACAACTAAAATGTTGTCTTAAAAA
>JAOTAZ010000220.1:22491367-22501434 GCA_025629785.1 Erythroxylum oxycarpum | reverse complement strand
CGGTATTAGTTTATGCCTTAATAAATCTCAGAGATGCAGTTTAGTAATATAATTATTTAATTTTTTATCATATATATTTAATATTTAATATAAATTAAATAATTATATTACTAAACTGCATCTGAGATTTATTAAGGCATAAACTAATACCGAATATGAGGTGTGTAAGGTGGCATAGGAGAAACAAAATGATCCACATTGCCTGTCATGGTGGCATATGAGTGTCATTTTCTTATCTTTCTTTGCTTCTTCCAAGATTGTTCCAAATCTTTGCCAAATTCGCTTCATTTCTTTAAGAATACAAAATTAAAACTTAAAACAAAAATATATATGATTTGGGGCATCACATCTTTTAAAAATGTCCAAAACACGAACATAATACTATAAAAATCATGCTAAAAGTTGTATCATTATCATTTTTATCCACTTTTAGGAAATAATAACTTCAGAAATAGTATTTAGCACTTGAAAGGGACGAGTTAGAAATCAAGATCCCAACACATTGAAAAAGCAATTAACTAAACGGTCATGCTTAATGTTTATTTACTTCCTTAATCTTGGAATTCTGAAATCTTTATTTAGCATCTGTGAATCACTATGGAATAGAGCATAAAAAAATGAAAGAAAAATGTTACGTATGAAAATAATAAAAGGGGTATAAGAACTGTAACGGTTCTCACACGAGGCAGGAATTAGCTAATATAATGTTTGTGTATGTCTCTCTCTCTCTCTCTCTCTCTCTCTACAGCTCTATGTTCTTCTTCTGGACTCTTCTCTTCCTCCTCCTCTCTCTCTCTCTCTCTTCTATTCTTCATTTTATTTCATAACAAATAAAGAATTCACTTACAATCCAATCGTATGACACAGTGTACATCGATGTATTTACGTCGATTAGATGAATAAATCAGTAAATTACTGATTTACTCGTGTTTGTAAATGTTACTGAATTGCCTTCATGAAGACGGGACACACATGCGCTAAGACTAATTTGCTAAGACTAATTTCTACATTCCTACCGTCCATATTAAAATCAACTTGCGAATTGCCTTCATGGAGACGGGACACACATGCGCTAAGACTAATTTCTACATCCTACTGTCCATATTAAAATCAACTTGCGAATTGCCTTCATGAAGACGGGGCACACATGCGCTAAGATTAATTTCTACATTCCTACTGTCCACATTAAAATCAACCTGTGAATTGCCTTCATGAAGACGGGACACACATGCGCTAAGATTAATTTCTACATTCCTACTGTCCACATTAAAATCAACCTGCGAATTGCCTTCATGAAGACGGGACACACATGCGCTAAGACTAATTTCTACATCCTACTGTCCATATTAAAATCAACTTGCGACTTCGAAGGTTCGGTGCTCTTGGAACTCGACAGCAACTCTACACATCGGCTCTGTAGAAACGCAACGTTTTTAGTGGCAAAACCTTCTCCTGCAAACGTAAAATTGGGAGGAATCTCAATGAAAAGGCTTAATTTATCAGTGCTGAACAATTGTACGTGGATTTGATGGGAAACCTGAGTTCCTTCGTCAGAGTGGCAAGCAAAACTTAAACCCGTTGAGCAGTTCTCCAACAATTCAGGATATTTCATCCATGCCCTATGTCCATCGCCAACTTTAATCTTCAATTTGAACAACTGAAAGATTAAAACGTTACTTTTGTATTAAGGGAAAGAATCACTTCCCACCAGGAGATACAAACTGGACACTAATTTCTGGATATAGTTGCAGTATAAACTGATTTTGCGACTGAAATAGTTTCGAATCATTTCTCACATAATTATACAGATCAGGCAAGAAAGGACATTATGGGTATGCAAACCTGTGAAAGCAGGCAATTTGGCATCTCCTTCTCATCCTCGTTAATGTTCACACCAGTGCCCTGGCAGTCTGAGCAGAATACAGAATCAATTCGGTTCAAAGTTTTTGTCCTTTCATCCTTCGCCAATTTATTGCTTTTAGCTCCATTCTTCCTCTTTGATCTTCCATGTGCTTTTGGGCTAAGACACTGACTTTTAACCATTTCAAACTCACAGAGGAGGATCCAGTGCAAAAGGCATGATGTATGAAATACATGAAATACCTACATGAGATGTACATTAAATGCCATAAGCATGTTAAAACATCCTTTTTATAGTCAAACTTGTATACAAAACACAGTAGCAGTTAAATGATACAAGGAAACCAGTTGTGATATAATAATGTTACCCCATTCAGGTTCCGGCTACTGCAGGCAAGTTTTTCAGTCTTCAGATTAACCAGTGTTGCAACATCTTTCCCTGGAAGCATCTTTTGTTGACAGATATCACACGGTCTCTCCTCTGCTAAGCGTTGTTGTCGTCTTAACTCTTTCTTAATAGCCTTGTTTGACATTGAACTTGTATGCAAAACGTGATTCTCATATTGGTCCAACAGCAATTTGGAAGATACAGACACTGAAGCAGATGATTCATTTCTAGATAAATCACACTGATTAAACAGTGACCCACTGATATCTTCTGGGTCAGAAAAAGATTTCCTTCTTTTTTTCCTAGTCCTCTCATCATTCTCCAAGTCTGTTGAAGGACTATTTGAGAGTAACAACTTCACGTCTTCAAGCAAACCCCCTCTTCCTAAATCACAGTTATAAGAAAAAGTAACAACAGCGAAGTCATGATCTAAAACATTATCCTTTTCTTCATTACCAGAATTGTCTTTTCCCAGCCACTCACACCATATGCGGATAACCTCATTGTAAATCCCATCATTCCCACTAAACCTAGCAGTAATTTTTGCAGAACCAATGAACTTAGCCTTCAAATCAATAATTTCGTCCTTAACGAGTACGGTAGGAATCACCAAATCATAGGCCCCTCCAATATCATCTATAACTTCATTATGGTCATCACATGGTCTTTGATGTCCAGTGAAGCTTACAATAGCATGACTGCTATTTACTCCATGAGACTCTAAAAGCTTATGCTGATTATCATTTGCAATCACATACTCTTTTTTTTCCCTACTTGGTATATCAAAGAAATGAATGCCATCACTGAAAGGCCATGGATTTGGTTTTAAGAGAGTGAGCTTAGCAGCAGATAACCTCTCCCTGTGAAGATTTCCTTTCAAGTGGTCAAGCAAAACAGAATCACTATAACAAGGTGCTAGACACAAAGTACAAAAGAATATGAACCGCTTCCCATCTTGTCGAAGTTCCACATAA
The DNA here is from genome assembly GCA_025629785.1 of Erythroxylum oxycarpum. Classification (NCBI taxonomy): domain Eukaryota; kingdom Viridiplantae; phylum Streptophyta; class Magnoliopsida; order Malpighiales; family Erythroxylaceae; genus Erythroxylum; species Erythroxylum oxycarpum. Next base: position 22,498,212 of record JAOTAZ010000220.1, on the reverse strand, counting down.
GGATGCCCTTGCAATCTCACATTGTTAAGTGTAGTTCTTGCTGATTGTTCTTTCAAACTACTGGCATTTGTCCTTTGAAACCCTAATTCCATACTTCCCGACATCGCCGAAAAGTAAAGCCAAAGGGCTCAAAACTAAAGTAAAAACCTTTTTCAACTATTCACAAATTGCCCCAATCTTATAAAGTGTACAAACTAGAGAGCAACATCACATAACTCCTAAATCTTTCCTTTCTTTTCTTTTTCCAAATTAAGATCGACAACCTCAAGAATTCACCCAATTCCACAATCAACACAGCAATATCTTACCGAGAGATCAAGATTCAATTTCCAAAACAGAGCCCCGGGACGCGGAGTATCGATTTTGCAGGTGCAAACAAAAGAAAACACCTCAAATAAATGTAAAGAAGTTGAAACAAGCGCGAGAGAGAGAAGAGTATTTAACAAACCCTAACTTTACATATTCGTTGTGGCGTAGGTACAAAATAAGTCGCACAAGACCTTCGAGTCCGTATAGCGACGAAGTGACAGACTTGAGCCATGGAATGAAGAATAGGAAGAAGAAGAAGAGATACGCTTGAGCAGGAGGACATCTCCATTGGATTGATTGCAAAGGAAAGAAGAGAGGGAGAGAGAGAGAGAGAGAGAGCGACAACTGACCGAACCGTAGTGATTCTAATACCGAAAGGCTCGGGTGCCTTAAAAACTCGTTTTTCAAGGATAAGATTTGTTAAGAGAAATGAATTGGTGACATGGTCCTGCAGTTTCCTCCTCTTATTTTAAGAGACTCGAAGAGTATCTATTAATATGTTATATTATGACCGGCTAAAGATGTATAAGTAAATATTGTTAAATTTTAAATTTTGTGGAAAAAATTAAAACTTGTGAATGTGAATAAAATTTTTTGGAAGAAATTAAGTAAAAATATAAGAGTTAGATTATTTAAAATGAATTAATAAAATTAATTAGTAAAAATTAGGAATGAAAAAATAAAATAAAATTTGGAAATGTATTGTAATAGCCCGTTTCTACACTTAAGGATTTAACTGTTAGATTGATTCATATCATATGAGAATACATGAAGTGCCTCTTATTTGCATGCCTCATATTCGCATACACATATGAATCATGATTTAGATACATTATAAAGATAGTATATACATTCAGTTGACATATCCCGTGGTATGAAAAGTTTTAACTAATTATGATGTACTTGTGTGTTGATTATATCTTGAATTTTGTTTTGATAGATTATAATTAGTAATTTGGAATTTATTGTTGCAATTGAGTGATTGATGAAGTGATATGTACTTCTAGTATAGGAAAAATGTTAAAGGACAAGACAAATTGGTACATGAGAATTTAGGTTGATTTGGCCTATGAAATGGTGATATGTGGCATTGGGAATAAGTGACAAATGGTGGTTTAATTGAGTGACAAATAGCTTAGGAAACTATGTGACAAATGGACCAAACATTAAGTGACAATCGGTAGCATGAGAAGAACAAACTTGACATAACTCTATTTGACAAGTGTCATACCATGTGTCCCACCTCTCCACCACACACTTGCATTCCATGATCTCCACATTGGAAAGACCATCTTCTTTCTTTTCTTTGATTACATACTTTCTTCTTCTTCTTCTTCTCACCATCGACACACCCACATAATCTCCATAACCTAAAATTTTGCCAAAGTTTTGCAGCCTTCATCTTATGATTGAAACCCTTTTATTTTCTTCTTGTTATTAGTGAGTGCTTGAATGCTGGGAAGGCTTGGTTAACTTGTTAATTGAGGAGACCTTGAGCTGAACAAGTAAGTGATTTATTGATCTATTGTGACAAATGTTAGCATAACATTCATGATGATTAAATTGAGATGGAATACATGTAGGGTTGATGATGAATTGTAATAGAAATTGATACTTGAATTGGATACTTTCTTATCTTGTTTTTGATGTATAAAAATCGTAGGTTATAGGTTGTTTCATGGATGAATTGGATTCGGATTTGAGGTATAATGAAGGTGAAATTATGTTAAAGAAAGGTGCTAATATAGTGTTCTGGAAATGGGAAAGAGCTAGGATCACATGTATGATAGGGAATGATAGTTTCTGTTTTGATTTTGATGCATGAAAGACCATAAATTGTGAGTTACCAATTGAATGAATTTGAATTGGAATTAGAGATGAATTGAAGTCTCTTTAAGGTATAATTAAGGAATAATTGATGGACTATCATAAAGGTGTTAAAATATGGAAGAAAAGTTGAAGGAAATGGATGGCTGAACTTTCTAAGCTCCTTCCCACAATCATGGGATGAGTGAATAGAACTGCATAAGCTCCTTCCCACAATTATGGGAAATGCTTTTAAACAGAAAAAAAATCTTTTTTGTGTGATTGTTGAACCAACTAAGGATAAGTTACTTTACCTTGGTGTATTTGAATTTGATTGAGGTTTGAAATGCACCTAGATTGTTGTTGGATTAATTGGTTAAGGATTTGATAAGTTTAGGTTGTTAATTGAGGCTATAAATCAAGGAATGGATGTTTGAGATCAATGTATCTAAATCTGAAATTTGTGAGTTGTTAAATAAATGACGGCGTTCTTATGGATGCAAATGTGATCCAAAGGATGTGAGAAATGTGAAATAGGTATGAATAAATGAGAATTGGGAAATTGTGTGAATATATAATACTTGAAAAAGATTGGTGAATAAATGATTGATGAATCTAAAGTAGTCAAGTTTACTTAAGGCATAAATCTAATTGCCGATAAGTTATGTACAAGATATAATGAATGAATGATTAAGACTTGTGATTAAGGATACATACTCGAGAAAGTCAATTGAGTATGCATTAAACATGATACATATAAACACGTGTGTGATTGAATGATCATATGATTGATCAATTTAGTAATATGTGAATTATTTGTGTATTGCATGACAATAGAAATACAAATTGACCAATCGCATCCAGACATTGCCCGATCATCAAGGCAATAGCTATTTTGGAGCATACTGTGAGTCAATCTAAATGTGTAAATTCAACTATATGTGCTTCTATTTGAATCGTATGTGTAGTGAGTTAACCTATATGTTTGAATTGTTTTGATTAACTTTCAAATTTTGAACTATCATTGATATGATTGCATATTGATAATTTCAGACATTGATGATAACTTTTGAAATGTATGTGAATATGGAAATTGTGTACTCAACTAAATGTTGAATGTCGAACTTAGATTCGATGAATATAATAAATGACTGTGCATACTAAATGAAAGTTATTGATAGCATAATGTGTGAATTGATGCATTCCATCACATTTATATGCACGATCAGATAAAGAAGTTGTGATCAGAGTGACCAACGTGAAAAACAAGCTTAAAACTCAGAAATGTGCACAAGCCACATGCTCAGTTATAAATTTTAGCCCCAAAATTTTTTTCTGATGAATAAGAATGATTTATGTCAAATAAGAGGTCTTTATGAAAGTTTATGGAGTTCATTATTATGATGATGTAAGAAAGATTATATGATATGGGTTGACTGAATGGAAGTATAAATGTTATAAGTATGATCAAGGGAAATTTTGGCAAGGCACTTAAGGATGAGGAATATAAGGCATAAAAAGGAAAGATTTAAATTGAGTTAGAGTTAACAAGCTGTTTAAGAAGATTAGAGGAGTTATGAGGTAAATGAAAGAAGGGATAAAATGAGAAAACCAAAAGAAGAGGAGGGATATTTTTTGTAAGGACAAGACCAAAATGTGGTCTTACATTTAAGAGAAGGAGAAAACGTGAATTGGGGGATTCGAGAAGAAGCTAGATGCATGAATGAGAAAAGAGAGAAGAGAGAGAAGCACGAAAAAGAATGAAAGAGAGAAAGTAGAGAAAACAAGTTAGGGTTTCAATTTTCTTAGCTTTCAAGAGAGATATCGAGGTAGTTCGAGAAGAAAAAAAGGTAGAGGAAGAGAAGAACTTCCATTTAAGCCAAAAATTTCTTCATTTAGTGAAGAACCAAGGGGGGTCATAGAGGCTTATTTCAGTTAGATCATCTCACATAGTACACATTAAAGATACAACAGGAAAGAATCTTTGATACCTCAGGTTCTTTAAAAAGAGAAGAGGCATTTTGAGCAAGTCTCTAAGCAAGGAAATGAAGGTGGGTACATGTTTATAATAGAATCAATAAACCACAACTGTTTTTCTTTAAATAAAAGAAGATCATTGATTTTAATTGCATCGTAAGTGTTGCATCTATTGTTTTTAAATGATTTGTGAAATCTGCTATATGTTTGCTTCATGAATTATGTGATGATTGATGAAAATTCTTTGCAAATGATTCTTTTGAAAAGATGCATGTTTATGAAATCAAGATTTCGGAAATGATTTTCAAGTTATAGCAAGTTTATGAAAAGCAAGTTTTCAAGAAAAGTGTCATTTTGGGCGACAAGTTTACAAGAGTTTGAAATATATATGTTATGTGGGTTTGTGGTAGTCCCTTAAGAATCATCACGTGCACGTTGACCTAAGTTATAGGCTTCTCTCTCCTGCCCACTAGTGGCACGGAGCTCGTTCAAGGACTCCCTCAAGAATTACGACTACACAGGACCCTTATGTAACATCCCACCCCCGACGGGATGCCATGAGGAATATAGGGATGTTTGTCTGTAGTTCTCTCTTATCGTAAGATATGTACCGAAACGACCTACAGGTGTTCCGGTGGGTACTCTACGGTAAGGAGGTGCTACACCTTATGTGGAAACGTGTAGTGTATCATGTTTATGGGCTTACCCAAACCACCCTGATGTGCTTATGTGCTCATAATATGTTTGAAACAAGTATGATGCATTCATGTTTGTAGTTGTGAATTTGACTATATGACAAGAATTTAATAAACAAGTGTTTATGATTCAATAAGATATTTTCTATGACAAGTAAAATAGTTTCAAAAGTTTTGCTTACTTTTCTGTTATAAACTGTAACCCACGAGCCTTCAAGCTCCCCCCTCTCTTTACCCCATCTTTAGGTGATAGCTAAGAGATCAAATGATCCAGAGCCTAAGGAAAATTCTACAAATTTGCTAAATTGGTGGTTGAGTTGGTTGGGAATGCACAATGTTATAGTTGCATACCCAGTTTATTCGTTTAAGAGTTTTTGTAATTTGAGACTTTGAGATAAGATTGTAATATGGCTTAAAATGTTATTAGAGATTTGTAAAACGTTATTCTTTTGCTCTTAAGGAAATGTGAACTGTGTATGAATGATATTGAGATGATTGCCAGCTCGAACAGATGGTTTTCAAGCATAAGTTATGGATATATATATATACACACATACGCCTAAGTGAGATTTATAGGAAGAAAAAACAAGAATTATGAAGGATAAAATATAGTTGGACGTGATGAGATAAAGGAGTCAAGATCTGAGAGTTTAATGAAGTAAATTTTGAGAATTGAACGGTTAAGCTCAGGACGTTTCAAGTTTGCAAGATGCAAATTTGCAAACCTTACTTAAAAAAAAGAAATTGATGTTATTTTTTCAAGGAGAAATCTGGATTGATCTAGGTTGAGTTAGACCAAGTGGTCTTCTAGAGAGCAGTAGATCTTTCATTTAGCTTTCCATCGGTTTACAGTAGGAAATTGTTGGACATCGGAGTGGAAAGTTATGGTCCTTAGAAGGACAGATGTTTAGGAGTATAAGTGATATCGTCTGTAATGACGTCACATTGTCTGTAATGATGTCATTTCATCTTAAGAATGCATTCTCTGTAAGGATGCATTCGTCTGTAAAGACTTTTGCTTCGTCTGTGATGACGTCATTCGTCTTAAGACTTTTGCTTCGTCTGTCTTTCACTTCATCTTAAGACTTTTGTTTCATCTGTGATGACGTCATTCGTCTTAAAACTTTTTATTCATCTATCTTTCGCTTCGTCTTAAGACTTTTGCTATGTTTTTGATGACATCATATCATCTGTGAAGACGTCATTCATCTTAAGACTCTTGCTTCGTCTGTATTTCGCTTCATCTTAACACTTTTGCTTTGTCTGTGATGACGTCATTCGTCTTAAGACTTTTGCTTCATTTGTCTTTCACTTTGTCTTAAGCGTTGCATCGTCTTAAGTTAACTTTGCATTGTCTTAAGTTGACTGCTTTGTCTTAAGCGTTGCATCGTCTTAAGTTGACTTTGCTTCGTCTTAAGTTGACTCCGCATTCGTCTGCTTCATGCTATCGTCTGTTCTTTGATTCTTCTGCTTTTGCCTTTTGTCTGTTCTGCATTCGTTTGCTTCTTGCATTCGTCTGCCTCATGCTTTCTTCTGTTCCGCATTCATCTACTTCTTGTATTTGTCTGCCTCATGCTTCCATCTGTTCTGCATTCATCTGCCTTATGCTATCGTCTACTTTGTTTCATCTGCTTTTTTTGCTTCGATTGTTTTCTGTTTCGTCTATTTTTGCTTCGTTGGTTTCTGCTTCGTTTGCTTTTTGCTAATGTGATCGAAACTTCTTCTTCTGTACACTATTCATCTGATGCTATCGTCTGGTCCATGTTTGACCCTTCAGATGATAGAATTTGTTTTCAAGGTCTGTATGGAAGTTGTAGACATTAAAGTCCTCTTTCGAACTTTCCAAGAATAACCTTGATCTGAAAACCCCAAGCAAGTTATGTCTTTTGTCCCATGATAGGAGCAATCTGATTTAGGGCCTGGCATCGACACTACTATAACATCCCACCCCCTACGGGAAGGGTAGAATATTAATTTAGCAAAGGATGAGAGTGATTGGGACTACTTAGGATTGTTCATGTATACTGGTATTTGTGAACAGTAGAATTTTGCACATGA
>JAOTAZ010000220.1:22421602-22431889 GCA_025629785.1 Erythroxylum oxycarpum | reverse complement strand
TTTGTATAGAGTATTAAGATGAAGAACATAGAGCAATTATTTGTAATTGTTTCAAGCATTTTATGTGTATTTCGATTTGTAAAGAAAGTTTTTCAACTGCTAGTTGCTTAGTGATGAGATTGCAAAGTTTGGGAATTTTCCTTTTGTATATGAATGCATCTTTTAAATGTTGAAACTTATGATTTAGAAATGGAATGAGAATTTGATAAGTTCCCTTGTAATGCTTTGTAATAGGATGCTCAATTTAGAATAGGTTGGATATATATATATAGTCTTAGTATTGAGTTGCTTGTGTTGCTTGTGTTAAAATAGTATGTTTGAGTTGGATACCTTGTATGATGAATATTGAAGTGAAGGTTGTGAGCCTTGGGAAGGATGATGTTGATGGAGTAGTATGAATTTGAGGATTGTTAGATAACTGATGTGAAATTAGGAATGATTTGAGCGTTGAGTTGAGTTTTGCGAAGTTGATATAGTTAGATTGGTTACGGAACGATTTAGAAGTGTTTATGTAGTATAAGATGGAGTTTGGAAGCTTGGGAGAGGCTTGGGAAGGAGTTTGGAGTGTGTAAGTTGTCTTCCCAGGTCCATAAGTCGAGTTATGGGGGTATACCTCGACTTATGTCAGTTTTCGTAAACCTCTCCGCCCTTTAATACCTCGAGTTGTGTGTCATACCTCGAGGTGTCTGTTTTGTACCTCGAGGTGTCTGTTTTTGTGTGTCATACCTCGAGGTGTCTGTTTTGTACCTCGAGGTGTCTGTTTCTGTGTGTCATAACTCGAGTTGTCTGTTATTGTAAGTCGACTTGTGGGTTAGTTTGACCCCCCTTAGCGTCCGAATTTCGATTTGTGGTCTTCATGAAAGTTGTAGATCAGGGTGTGTACATACTAATTGGTATAAAGATGAAGTCAATCCGACATCTGTAGCGAAAGTTGTGGTGGTTGCACCGAAGTATGTTCAATAGGAATTCAGGATGCGAGCATGGTCTACTCTTTTGGGAATAACTCCCTCACTAGAGCTCCGTTTGAGGTGCTTCTAGAACCATTAGATTTCTAAGATACATATCTATCTCTCCATGAAAATTTGTGTCATTTGGAGATAAATTTAGAGAGTCGGCATTAGAGCAAGTAAGAGGTTGGTTGAGAGAGCCTGATTGGGACATGAGCACATGTTGGTATTTTGACGATATCTTGAGTTATAGAACTCCATTTGAGGTTTTCTTGAGCCAAATTAAATAAAAGACTTAGGAATATGATTATACGAAGAAGTCAAGTTGGAATTCGAATTTGAAGGTTTCCAAATTCTGTTCGCAAACAGCAAAATTTGAGTTCGAGCCTAGTGACTGGTTAATATGGGCACGCCATGGAGCGTCTTATTATCAAATTTTGGGATGTTTGAGGAAAATAATAAAATAGAAATGATTATGCATCGCAATGTCTCATAAGGGTTCAATAAAAGAATCTTTCGAGGTCGTATCCATGCTCACGATTTTATGCTTCGCAATCGGATTGGGCTCCGGAAGCGGGGACCAATAGTTCCCATTTATTAGTTTTTTAACTTTGAAAGATTAAGGAACCAATCTTCTGAGTGTAGGGAATAGGTTGGTCTGTGAATAGGGGCAATCTTGCACCAGTTATTAAATTATAGTGAAACATATTTTACCATGGCCAATCCTGTAATCACTGCACATCTCAAGAGGTTCCTTGAACTTGATAAGTTAGTTTATAGACCCAGAGTTTGAGGATAAGCTTCTAACAAGGAATTATAAGTGAATCCATTAGACCCAAAGAGCTTCCTCATTAGATAAAAATTCCTTGTATTTTGCTAGTTAGGAGGGTTTTCTTATCTAATGCCGCATATATAATACTCCATCCACCAATAATCTTAGGTTTGCATACCTCAGACCATTTAACCTGGACATAGTATTTCTTATTTGATTTGCCAAATTAGAGAATTTTTAAAGCATCTTCTCAATAACTTTTAGAGGAAAATATGAGATGATCAAAAGATAAAGCTTTGTTAGATTAGTTATTAATCCACTTTTGAATCTTCTCTAAGAGTAAAATGTAGTTCTAGAACATTTAACCTGGGCATAGTATTTCTTGTTTGATTCGCCAAACCAGATAATTTTTAAAGCATCTTCTCAATAACTTTTAGAGGAAAATATGAGATAACCAAAAGATAAAGCTTTGTTACATTAGTTATTGATCCTCTTTTGAATCTCCTCCAAGAGTAAAATGTAGTTCTAAAGCTTAATCTTTTTAGGTAATTGGGAAACCTAAGTAAAGAGGATGATCCTTGAGTTAAATGTTTGTGATTGAAGATAACTAAGGAACTATATCAATTGCTTTAGCTACAACTAGCTTATAGCTTTTGCTATGGCTGATTAAGAGGCCTGATAAGAATTTGAATGAGTTTAGTGTATCCATTAGTAGCCTTATTGATTTATTCTCAACTTTGTAAAATAAAAAGAGGTCAACCACACATGCAAAGCTGAAAATCCCTAGTTTCTTATATTTTGAGTAAAACTCAAAGCTTATATCTTACTTTATGGACATTTAAATCAGCCTAGAAAATGAATCCATGTAGAGAAAGAAGAGGTAATGGAATACAGGGTCCCCTTGTATGAGCCCTTTCCCTTATCTAGATAATGGATAGCTCACCATTAATTAAAACCATAAAGGATGTAGTGTTAGTGCATTGGTTTATAAAATTAATGAATATACCAGGGAATTCAAATGCTTCAAATGTAGCTATAATGCATTGAATTAAAAGCTTTATAAAATTACATTTTAATGGATAATTTTTTTTGGAATATTTCCTTTCATAGCCCTTGAGCAACCCTTGTCCCAGAAGAAAATTATACTCTATTAATCTTCTAGGTATAAGACACCTTGAGAGCCTTATATGAGATTTTCCAACATAATCTTTAATCTTGATGCAATCATATTAGAAATGATTTTATAAGTGGTTTTGCAATAAGAAATAAGTCTAAAATCCTTGAGGGAGATAAGATTTTAAACTTTAATTAAACAAATATAATTTATGTCGATTTCTTTCAACAACTTACCATTAATGAAATATTTTCGGACTACTTGGTAACTATACATTTGATATGAGGCCAAGCTTTATAGAAAAATAAACTATTCAATCCATCAGAACTAAAGAACATACTTATGTTAAGCTAAAAAACAACTCTTTCCAAATTATTAGGGGTGAAAGCTTAGATTAAAGCTACAATATCCTCTTCAAAGATAATTTAATATAAATGATCTAAGCAACAGTATAGAGGTGTTCATGGGTCTTGTTGAGCCTAAGAACTTTAAAAGTAACCAAAGGCTTCCTACTTTAGCTCCTTTTGTCAGAAAGACTTCCATCATATTTTAAAAGATAGGTGACATAATTTATGTTCCTTTTATAAAGATAATTATGTTGAAGAAAGAGGTATTTTATCCCATCTTTTGTCAAATGAACTCGAGAAATCTATTTAAGGAGATAGTGATAGATTTCCATAGCTTGTGAGAATTATAGTAGAGCTTTATTTCATCTTCTAAGAAGGAAGGATCTCTAAGTTTAAGATACAGGTTTGTTTGAAAAAACTATAGTCTATCGCTAGTAAAAAAAATTGAGTGTTAGGTGTTGAGACCCCATCTTAGATTTAATTTCTTAAGCTAACACCTAAACATATTCAAATTTCTCATATAAGTGAATATATAGTTTCCTCTAAAGTTGTAGTCAATTCCTTGGTAATAGATTCCTCAAACCTTTTAACTTATATAAGAAAGTTTTCTTTTTTAACTAAAAAATTATTACAATAGTATGTTAGTAGCGGGGTATATATCAATTTGGGCTCCATATTATATAGATTCAGATACACCATATGACCCTGATTAGTTGAAACTCCTTTTAACAAAACTACCACAAAAATGCACCATTTTGTATAAGAAGTTAGCTTACTCTTGTGTTAGTCTCCTTACTTTTATACTTTGCCAAATTATGGATTGATGTCCTTGTAGCCTTTGCTAGTGGATCCCTATAGATGGTGCATCATTCTCTTCCCTCATTGAGACTCCTTTTAGTAAGAGTCATCTCCTTTTTCTCTTTATCTAGTCTGAACCAAAGTGTTCTCTTTTGGTTTCCAATCTAATTATTTTTGGTGGTCTATTTGCTCATCCTCTATCCTTTTTATCTACTTACAGGCGATAAAATTATAGGTTCCCAAAAGTTTAAGTCACCAGATTCCAACTTCCAGGCATTTATATATCATTGCTTCAATCATTTTCTTATATGCAGTAGGTATTTGACTTAGTAGTCCATTGTATTCATCTCTATGACATGATTAAAGAATCATTAAAGTCTAAAGAGTGCTTACATGCTAAAGGTTGCTCCTTGATATTATAGAGGACAATTTTTTGACTGCATTTAATGATCTTTCCATACCCTAAAACTGCTTGTCATTTTTCTCCTCTCTATACCTTATATATACATGTACTCATAGCTATCAAATATACTTCCTTAGTTGTTTTAGGGATGAAGTTGCTCAGGAGCCATTATATCACCTCTGGAAGCATAAGAGCATCAATGTTCCAATGATATAGCCTCTTCGCCAGATTCCATATGGCTTATGAATAGAAGAAATCAAAAAATAAATGATCCATATTTTCTTTACTTTGATTATGATGCTAGCAAGTTATACTTATATTTAAATAATTTAATCTAACTATAGTACTTAGCTTGTTCTTCATTGCCATCCAAAATTAAAAAAAAATCCATCCTAGGAAGTAGAGCCTTATTCCAAACTAACTTATGCCATTCAACCATAGGCCCTAATAGGTTAAGTACTTCCCTACATTGTCTATTGGAAATTTGGTTTAAGGTGGTTATGCCAGAAGTAACAATTCTAGATAGACAAATTAGGAGAGGAAGAGGGAGTCAGTGTGTAATTGCTATTGGGATCTTCCATCCTCTTCCTTCAATTATAGGATAAACCTTAGACTATATAGAATACTCCTATAAGTAATCCTTAGCTTATTAGTTTTGTATTAGGGGTCCTTTTCCTGTCTAGTTATCATACTATATGCTAGCCAACCTACCATTCCTAACTTTACAAGCTACATTCATCCACACCTCATCCTTTAACTTTATAAATTGGTTCAAGAAGTAGGAGTGAGAGGGTTTCACGAAGAATGACCACAGAGAGTGATCATAGTGAAAGGATTTCATAGTTACCTTTCAGGAAATAATTGTGTAACTAATAGGTAAAGTTTAGACTGTGTTTTGATAGGTGTTTGAATACGTTTATTGATTGTTTTTAGATGATTGTTGCATGTATAGGCTTGAAATTATGTTAATGTGTATGTTTATTTATATTCTAAGTGTTTGTGTGGTTTAGAGCATGTTTTCATTTCTAATTATATATTTATCGAGGTGTATGATGTGCTTTTAGTTCTATAACTCAGATAGGTGAAGAAGAAGAGATTTGGACGTACATGGAGTTGCATGGGAAAGGTCTCGATCATGCCTCCCATGTCATAGTTGTGACAGAAGAGGAATATCCAAAGTCACCATGGTGAGTCCATATTCACGATCGTGACAAAGAGCAATTTCATAAAGTTACAATCGTGACACCAGATGCACGATCGTGACAAAGGCTTCCTAGACGTGACTCTTTCCATCTATTTTAGGGTTCGGGGCATTTTTGGAACTGACCAAAGAGTAAAATCTATAGTTACATCTCCAAGACCCACTAGGACTATTTAAGAACGTGAAAACATCCAGAAATGTAGCCACCATCTTTCAAAATTGGATCAAACAAGGAGGATCAAAAAGAACATCGAAGATTTCCAGATCAAGTTCCAAATCAAGTTTTTCTTTCTTTCCTTTTGTTTTTTTCCCATTAAACTTTATGTGTAAACTAGATTCTAAGATGTTATTTACATTTATGAGTTTCTTAATTTCTAAATTAGGGTTTTTTCTTAGGTTGTTATGTGATATAATTATTATTGAATTCAATACAATACTCTATCGTGGTGATAATTATGCATGTCAATACTTAGACAATAAATCGGGAGAGTGAGTTAAAAGTAATTTGATTAGGTTGTGCAACAAGAGTTGGTGATTTAATAAGTCAAACAATTATCATATTGATAATCATACGAAGAGAGATATTGTGTGTGAACTCAATTATTCAATAAATCACTTCAGAGTTAGCTTAAATCATTAAGAAGTTTTTATGAATTGAGAGGCTGCAAAATCTAAAATTTTGAAATCAATTAGTGTTAATCAATTAAGGTTGGTTGGTTTGGTCTTGAGTTAGACTAATCAATCTCTTATAAAATCTAAGATCCTCACCTAATTGAATCAATAGTGGTTAAGGGAACAAAACACTAAAAAAATAAATCCTAAATCTTTATCATTCATCATCCTTACATAATTGTGGTTGCTCAACAGTTAGTTGGTTATTTACTTAATTTTATTTGTTTTCTTTAATTTCTATTATTTATTTTCATTCAATTCATATGCCAATACCTTAGACAAAGTTAGGTTCACTTGGTTTTAACTATTTCCTCACATGATCGACACCTTCAATACAACAAGTTTACGATCTGTATACTTTTGTATATTGGGAGTTTTATTAGAGGTAAAACTTGTTCAACAAGGTTTTAGTGTCATTGCTGAGGAACTAGTTTAGGACTAGTTGAATTCCTTTATTCTAAGGAAATTTTTACTTTTCTTGTGTCCATGTGACTGCATGAACACAAGAGTTTCTTAGAGTTCAAACAAGATCAAAGAAAGTCCAACACTTGATATCATAAGACAAGAATGGGCAATTTGAAGAGTGAGACGCAAGAGGAGATTAATTACCTTTAATTGAATTCGCTCATGCTAACTTTTCTACTAATTTTGATACGCCTACAATACCCATGATTGAATCTTCTCATGCTACTATCTGCACATTTTCAGACAAACCTGTAGAACATGTTTATCCTTATAGTAAATCCACTATAACTTCCCCATATGAAAATGAATTCTAGCCAACCTCAAGAAGAAATCAGGTAGAAAGAAGAACCTAGGTTATTTTATTTTGTAAAACTGATTTTCTCTTTTTGGAATATCAAAGGTTTGAATTCCCTTGCAAAGAAACAAGCCACTAAGAATTTTGTTGATGTTAATAACATATCTATACTTGGTATTTTATAAACCAAACTGAATCAAAATCATTGTGTTATACTTAACCTGTTTCCCCGTAGTTAGAGGGCCATTTTTTAACTCAAGTTCTCATCCAAATGGAAGAATTTTGATAATCTATAAATCTTATGTAATTTAGCTTCTGAATTCCTTTATTTTTGATTAACTTATACATCTAGAAATTAGAATTATCAATAGTAACCTACTCTTAGATATTTTAATGATTTATGCGTTTAATCATGCTTATCAGAGAACTCACCTCTGGAATAAGCTTAAAAACATTCATCAAAGGAAAAAATATCCTTGGATTTTGCTTAGTGATTTCAATGCTAACATATATATGGATGAAGTTGATGGGAATTTCTCTAACAGACCTCTGTGTGAAGACTTGAAAATTTGCACTAATGTCAGTGATCTACCAAGAGGTGGAATGGAGTAAAAAACATAAAAACTCTACTTTCCTAAAGAAAAAACTTGATAGGGGCATGTCTAACTTGAAATGGGTTCAAATTTTCCCTAATTCTTATGCTTTCTTTCCCAATCCAATGATATTTGATCATTCTCTTGTATTAATTTTCTCTTATTCTTCATAGCCAAATATAAGAATCCATTCAAATTGAACAACTTCTTGATGAGTATCGAAGGTTTCAAAGATGCTGTATAAAAGGAATAGGCCTAATCAACTCAAGTTCTAAGAAATTTCAATGTTCAAGAAAACTTAATAGCATCAACAAGGAAATTAAAGTCTTCCATAAAGATAAAATTTGTAGCACTCACCACTTATTAAATACTGCTAGAGAAGCTTTAGTAATGCTCAAAATGAGTTAAATCTAGATCTTACCAATCCTTTCTTACAACAATTTAAAATTTAGGCCTCTTCTAATTATATTAGAGCAGCTGAGTTTGATTATTCATTATGGAAGCAAAGGTCTAGAAACAGATGGCTAGCAGATGGTGATAGAAATTCAGCTTTCTTCTTTAGGTCTTTCGAAGTAAAGAAATCAGCCAACAGAATTGTATCTTTAATGTTTAATGGTACTCAACTCCACTTACAAGTTGAATTTATTTTAGAGGCTGTTAGAGACTTCAATTAACTATAAGTCTCCTCTTCTAGCAGACTCATTAACCAAATTATTCAACAAAGATATCCTTAAGTGAAATTGAATTCTTTTCATCCACATTTAGTCCTAGGATTAAATTAGCAATTAAGTCTCTTTGTCAATGCAAAGCCCCTATTCTAGATGGTTTTATATTTTTTTATATTCTGATAATTGGAGCATAATAACTGGACCTATTATAATTGTGGTTCAGGAGTTCTTTTGCAAGAAATCCTTTTTGAATGAGCTCAACTAAACTTTTATCACCTTGATTCCCAAAAGGAAAGATCATGAATCCCTTAATGACTTTCATCCAATCTCTTGTTGCTCATCCATAAACAAGATCATCTCCAAAACTATAGCAAAAAGGCTCAAAAGAGTAATACTAGGTCTAATGGATATCTTTCAATATGCTTTCATTCCTAATAGGCACAACGAAGATAATATAGTTATTACACAAGAACTTTTCAAACATTACAATAAGAGGAATACTAGTAAGAATTGTGCATTTAAGCTGGATTTTCAAAAGGCTTATGAATCAATGGATTGGAATTTCATTCTTAGCATGCTAAAAGCTTTTAGATTTTCTTGTATCTTTATTTATTGGATTCACTAATGCATTTCAAATATGTCATACAAAATTTTGGTGAATGGTAAAGCTACTCCTCTTATTCAAACTGCTAAGCGTATCAAATAAGGTGATCCTATTTCACTTACCTATTTGTATTAATTTTTGAAGTACTTACCAGGCTGATTAAAAGAAATGCTCTAAGAAACTACAACATTAAATTTCATACAAAATGAAAGAACCTCAATATAATCAGCCTCAGTTTGTTGATGACATTTTTATCTTCACTAAAGCTGAAATTAAATCCATCATTCTTGTCTCCAATGTATGCAAAATGTTCAATTCTCTATCTAGTTTTCCATAACCTTTGAAAAAAACAAGCTTTTATCTATTAGCTAGTGCTTTTTCTTTGGCCACAAGTGTAGCACCCCACTCTCGCAAGACACGTACCCGACATCCTGAGTGATATCCGAGTATGTACCCCACAAGGGTGGCATGCTAGATCAATCATTCAGTCAAAATTCATTACAAAACTTTTGTTTCTTTAAAACAATGTACACGTATGCGAAAATCATCAATCAAATCGGGCCTACTTCATTTAAAAACATTTCCATTCACACGTTACAATTATAACAAACATTAGTATTCAACAGTCACTTGGCCCCATTTTATATACAAAACAATGAAATCATAAAGTCATTTCATTTACCAAATCAATCACATACACTTAATACAATTCTTGCATAATATAATACAAAAATACAATCACTGAAGACATATGTAGGTACAAACTGAACCTGACCCCTAACTCTTGCTCATTTGTAGTGGCTGAACTCCAATTGGTCTAATTGGATAACTCCTTTGAACCTAAAAAGTCACGTTGCAATTTTTATGAGTTTTGGAAACTCAATAAGTGAACCATCATTGATGATTTCACCGGATTCATAAACACAAATCACATATTTCGCAATTATTCATGCAGAACATGTATATTCCATAAACTCACACTGTCATGGCACATCATTTAATTATTGCGAATCAGAACATATATAAACAAATGCAGATGCACAAATCACATATTTTGCAATTATTCATGCAGAACATATATATTCCATAAACTCACATTATCATGGCACATCATTTAATTATTGTGAATCAGAACATATATAAACAAATATAGATGTATATGAGACTCCACATTCATTATTATCATTGTGACCAAATGCCTATCACATATACAAATATTAGCACATTGGGCTCAGTCAGAAACATATATCTGTAGGAAAATCTCGGTGCAAGTATCACATACTCGCGGTGCGAAAAACAAAAATTTTTTGTCTCGGGACCTTCCCGAAACACAGGATCGTTGTGTCTATATAACTAAGTCAAACCAGAACGACCAACGTAGCCCGTCTCTAACGGTATCCACGCAGAG
>JAOTAZ010000220.1:22231524-22257086 GCA_025629785.1 Erythroxylum oxycarpum | reverse complement strand
AGAGCAGATTTGCTCCTCAGAAGGTGGTAATCCTTCTGTCACTCTTCTCACAAATATTCTCCTTACCTCTCTCTTCTTCAGTTTCTCAGATGGTGCGGCATTCTTCAGTTTCTGCTTCCAAAGCAATTATTTCCCCGTCCTCCGTCAATGTTTCATTGTCGTCCAGAATCAAGAGCTGCAATTGTTTTTCCACGCACTGGTGGAGAGGATGAAACTTCTCCCCGCACCTAAAACATAGACCCTTCGCCTTTTGATCCATGAGCTCGTGGTACGAGAAATGACGCAATCCCCTATTCCTCTCCAACGGTCCCTCCTATCACCTTCTGATTGCCTGAGAGGTGTCGCCATTGGTGGAGTGAGTGTTCTGGGTTGCGCATGAAGGTCGGGTTGAGACCCAACTAGTTCTCGGGTCCTTCCTGTCCCAACGCCGCCCATATACCCCCCATAACCCGTCGGATCTGGAGGCTCCGTCTCCCTCTGGGTCGGGTTGACCCGGACATTACCCCTATAAGGATTCCCTCTGTGTGGAGTCCATGCGCACGTTCGGGAGCCCGAACCATCGACACCTCCGTATTCCCCATTTACCTCATCTTCCACCGCCCTCGCTATCTTCATCAGTTGGTACCTGCTCACCCGTCCGAACGTACGTACCCTCCTTCGAATATCAGCTCGCAAACCGCTCATGAAGTACCCCATAAGTTGCGCCTCCGACAGTCGACCCACCTGCGACAAGATGAACTCAAAGGCTTCAATATATTCCTTAACGGTGTCCGTTTGTCGCAGATCCGACAACTCCTCAAAGGGGTTATCAAATCGTCTTCCTCCATATCTGTCGATCAACGACTTTTTCAACTTCCCCCACGTGAGCTCTACTTCACTCTCTCGGAGGAGATTGAACCAACGAATGGTCGATCCCTCCATGCTTAATAGGGCTAGTTTAATCTTTACCTCTTTCGAAATGCCATGAACCTCGAAATAAACTTCCGCCCTAGTGATCCACCCTACCGGATCTGATCCATCAAACATGGGCAAGTCCACCTTGCGGATCGACATCTGATACTCCTCCATGGTGTCAAAGGAATGCTCCATCGGAATTGGTTGTCGCCTTTCACCAGCCATCGCCTGCCCCCTACTTGAGGCCTCACCACTCCCCTGTCCTTCCTCTAGCCGTTTACCCAGCACTTTGCTCATTTCCAGCAGCAAGTTTCGCTGCATCTCCATCATGGCCATTCACATGGATGACTGCATCTCTTCTATCCCAGCTTCAAGACTGGCCATACGAGATTCCAGAAGCTCAACTCTGTCTGACATCTTCGATGGCATCAAGGTATGTTACCCTGAATTTGTTGTTGTGTTGTGAAAATCCTCCCGACGCTGATCCTCCCCTTTCTTCGTTATTCGGCAGGTCGGACCAATGTTAAGAACCAGCCCTTAGAATAACAGAGTATTACTATATTATTGCAGTATAACTATGGTGTATACACCACTACCGTAGAGAAATGTAATATTTCTCCCCCCTACCAGAGCTGAATAAGCTCCTAACTAGAGCTGAATAAGCTCCTCAGAAGGATTCAAACCTTCTGTCACTCTTCTCACAAAAATTCTCCCTACCTCTCTCTTCTCTGCCTACCCCTTTATAGACCACCCTACGTACATTCTGTTATCCTAACAAACTAGCCACCTCAGCTGCTAACTAACGCCCCCTTGCCCACTGTCCTTCCTCTGGCATTTTCTCTCTCTCTACTGACGATCCTAACATTGCCGCCTCCTTGAAGAACAGCCTTGTCCTCAAGGCTAAAGTGAGGAACCAGAGTGCAGCGGTCCATAGCTATAGCATTCCCTTCGTCAAGTTCTGCTTCCAATGCAATTATTTCTTTATCCTCCGTCAATGTTTCATTGTCGTCCAGAATCAAGAGCCTCAATTGTTTTTTCGCGCACTGGTGGAGAGGGTGAAATCTCTCCCCGCATCTGAAGCAAAGGCCCTTGGCTTTTCGGTCCATCAACTCGTGATAGGAGAGATGTCGCAGCCCCTTATTTTTCTCATCCGAAGCCCTTCTGTCACCATCTGGCCGTCGATCATCTTCCTCTGGTCTGGTCGGCGCTGTGGGATGAGCGACTACACCGTGAGTCGTCGATTTAGGATGAGAACGAAAGCCCATCGGATTTCGGGTCTGAACCGACCCACCTTCTACTCGACCCGCTCCATAGCCCACCTGGTGTGATGAACCCGATTCTGGAACTTATACCCATTCTCTCGGTGAAGCCAGCTCCGATGTCTCATGTTGGAAGATTCGAGACTTCTTGGGTCCCCGTACAGCTCCTCCTCCACCGCCCTTGCCACTTTCATCATCTGCTGCCTATTAGCTGGTCCGAACGTCCGTACTCTTCTCCTGATATCCTCTCTCAGTCCACTCATGTAATACCCCATGAGCTGCGCCTCCGGCAGTCTACCCACCTGCGATGAGATGAACTCGAAGGCGTCAATATATTCTTCCACGGTGTCTGATTGTCGCAGATCCGATAACTCCTCAAATGGGTTATCAAATCGTCGTCCTCCATAACGATCTATTAGGGCTTCCTTAAATCTTTTCCAGTCCAGTTCTTCCGTCGTCTCCTTCAGAAGATTGAACCAATGTATGGTTGCTCCTTCCATACTTAGAAGTGCTAGTTTAACCTTCACCGGTTCTGAGGTATTGTGAACCTCAAAGTAAACCTCTGCCCTAGTAATCCATCCCACTGGGTCTGAACCATCGAACATAGGCAACTCCACCTTGCGGACCGACATCCGATACTCCTCTATAGTGTCTGATGAATGCTCCATTGGAGTTGGTTGTCGCCTTTCACCCGACACCGCATGCCCCCTCCCTAAGGCCTCACCACTCCCTTGTCCTTCCTCTGGCCGTTTACCTAGCACTTTGCTCATTTCCAGCAGCAAGTTTCGCTGCATCTCCATCATGGCCATTTGCATGGATGACTGCATCTCTTCTATTCCCGCTTCAAGACTGGCCATACGCGATTCCAAAAGCTCAACTCTGTCTGACATCTTCGGTGGCATCAAGGTATGTTGCTCTGAATTTTTTTGAGTTTGTGAAAATCCTCCGAAAAGCTGGTCCTCCCCTTCTCTTCGAATCCGGCAGGTCGGACCACTGTTAGAACTCTGCCTTTAGAACACTAGGATTTAACTATATTATTGCTATATATCGGTACAGTGTTCAACACTACCGAATAGTAGTGTATCACTTCTCCCTAACCAGAGCTGATGCTCCTTACTAACCAGAGCAGAAATGCTCCTCAGAAGGTGTGAAGCCTTCTGTCACTCTTCTTACTAATATTCTCCCTACCTCTCTCTTCTTCTTGTCCCTCCTTTATAGCCACCCTAGGTAACAGATTATGTTACAACCTAATAATTGTTGTCAGTACCATTTAGCTAACTAACCTCCCGAATATTCTTCTATCGATTACTCCTCTGCCCTCTGCTTATTCTTCCTATCATCTAATGATCCTAACAGCAATCATCAATAAAAGTGAGAAATCACGGCTTTCCATTAGGTCTTTGAGTTCTAGAGGGACCCTATAAATCACTGTGTATCAACATAAATGGTTCTGGACATCGACTGTTTTGAATGGGGTAATGACTTCTATGAAGTTTAGCTAACTCACAACATTCATATTGAAAAATAACACTTTTATTGATAGATAAATGAGGTAGCACACATTTTAGGTATTGTATACTAGGGTGTCCTAACCTATAATGCCACATCATTATTTCTTCCTCCTCCTTGTTGAAAGTAATGTGATAACTCCCTTCTCCATATTCCTTGCCTTCTTCTTGCAAAACATGTCTCCAGTAACCTTGGCAACCTCAATGATCCTCCCCGATTCCAAATCCTGAAACATACAATGAGTTGACCAAAACTTAGCTTTGCAATTCATATCTTTGGTCAGTTTGCTAACAAAAACAAGGTTATATGAAAGATTTGAAATTTGAAGAACATTTTTCAGTGTTAAGGTTTCTGAAATAGGGACTATCCCTTTTCCTGCTACTGAAGCTAGGGAACCATCTGCAATTCGGATTTTCTGGTTCTCTGCACATGGTGAGTAAGAGGAAAAAAAATTTGGAGCTACCAGTCATGTGATCAATGGCTCCAGAGTCAACTATCCAAGAGTAGGAGGGTATAGAACAAACAAAGGCTTTTGGAAGGATTATACCTGATTGGACTAGAGAACAAGAGGGTTTTTTTGAATTCTCATCTGGAAGTAAAGTGTACTGATGATCAAGCTGTTCCTTTGTGAACGGAAAGGTCCTGGTTGAGCTGGAAATGTCCTGGTCATGATTGGGCTGATTCCCAGCTTGCAAAGCCTTCCCTTCTCCTGCTCCACTATTCCACTTTTTCTTCCAATTTGCTGGTTTACCATGTATCTTCCAGCAGGTATCTCTTGTATGCCATGGTTTTTTGCAAAAATCACACCAAGTTTTTTGCATGTTTTTACTTTTTTCACCCTCACTGTCACTATTCTTGGAGACCAAGGTTGGACCTTCATTCTGGAATTCTATAGTTCCATTTTTTTTCCCAACATGACACTTTTCCGTGCTTCCTCTCTTCTAACTTCAAAGAAGACTTCTCGAATTGAAGGTAGTGGCCTTCTTCCCAAAATCCTTCCCCTAACGTCATCCAATTCTTCCTTCAAACCAGCTAGAAAAACAAACACTCTTCCTCTGTCAACTTTCTCTCTATATTGGGCTACATCTTCTAGATCTTTCCACTTTGTTTCCTCAAATAGATCCAACTTTTGCCATATTATAGTCATCGCATTATAATATGCAGTCACATCTTGCTCACCTTGCTGCATTTTCCACATTTTTGAATTGAGTTCAAATAGTTGAGCATAGTTTTCCTGGTCTGAATATGTTTCTTTAACTGCTTCCCATATATCTTTGGCTGTTGGGAGAAAAATAAAGGGTCTTCTGTTAGAACCCCAGACTTAGAATACTAGAGTTCTTCTATATTATTTCAATATATTGGTAATATATATATATATATCACTACCGAATAGTAATGTAGTAATACTCCCTAACCAGAGCAGAAATGCTCCTTCTTCCCTAAACCAAAGTAGCTTGCTCCTCAGCAAGAATGTTCTCCCTATTGTCACAATTTCCTTACTTGTTTTCTGCCTACCTTCTCTCTTCTCCGTCTCACCCCTCATATATTCCCCTTCCCCAGTACATTCCGTTAGCTAACTAACTTGGCCACCTCAGCTAAAACTAACTGTCCTCCTACACTGCCCTTCTGCCCTTTGTTCTTCCTTCTAGAATAATCCTCTCTCTCTCCCCAAGATCCTAACAAGATCTCTTTGTAAAGAATTCCTTACTCTTTACAAATTAGCGTCGTTGGTCATAAAACTTATTGTGGCTTTTAAGTCAAAATGTAACTCTTCCGACTTTATTTTTTCCCAAATTCTTTGTTGATGAAAATTTGTGGAAACTAGTAAAGCCCATAGATTATTTCATCTATGATGGTTTGACAAATAATCCTTTTTCGTTTATGAATTGACACGAAATAGTGACGTAAGAGCATATTCATATTTAGTATTTATATGTTTTCTTATTTAATTAGTCTTCATAATATTTTTCTTGTGGGTAGGTTTCCTTTCCAATAAGTTACGTTGTTACAATTGCAATTTGTTTTTCTATTACAAATTGGAGGGCTGCTACTATTGGTATATATTCGGAATCATGCAGCTCATTACAAAAGAATTGTTATTTTTTAATTTGTTGAAAATGTTTTCTAAACATTGAAGATGTTTTCTGAACTCTAATCTTCTTTTTATATTCCTAGTCACAATCACCTAATTCTTACCCTAATTTGTTGAAACTTGTGATCTTAAACCTTGCTTTACATCACATCATAACAACCTATTGAGGAGAGATGAATTCTAGACATAAGTTTATCCCTATTCTTGCATAAAAGAAGTGTGTCCAGCATCAACTGCTATTGAAACTTATCCTCTAGTTCTCCCTTTTTGAAATTGTTTTGAATATAACTTCTTGTTCCATTCATACTGTTTATCCTAGCAAATAATATCAAACATAGGATGTAAAGAATATGAATAAATTAATTGTTGGACTCTCTTACTCATCATAATCCTTGTGGGCATGATGTTACATGTGGACTACTAATCTTCACTACTCAATTGAATCTTGCCATATCTCTCACTTGTGTTTTATCTTCAAGTTTGATTTTGCAACCAAAACAATGTGTTTATTGATCATGAGGACAATTGACAAATATATTAAGTGATTTACTTTCCTATTTCGATACCCAATGCATTTTGTAGATAAAGCTCATGTCTTGGTTTTCCACATTGATTTATTCATTTTAATGAGTATGAATGTAAGAGAACAGTGAAAGTAAAGGATTATGATTTAAGAATACTTAGGTTAACGCATTATTTGCATGGATGAGATCTCTAAATTTAAGAAAACACATCTAAAAATTGGAAGACTGATATCTTCACACTGTTTTGTGTACGCAAATAGTGCATATTTAATGCATTGGTGAAACTATGTGTTTTGAAATTTCAACTTATGGTTGTCTTTTTCAAGATGACCTTGTACTGATAATTTGTTTTGTTTTGTAGATTAGTTATTTGTTATCCTTTGAGGAAGTCACTCTGAAGTTTATTGCTGTAAATGAACAGGTAAATTTATAAAATGTTAATTTTTTTATGGCAATATGATTGATGCAATTATTGAAATATGAGATCATATCAATCCCCCAACTTTTATGTCCTTCATTTCATATATGATTTTACTTTTCTAAATATTGTTTTAATTAAAACCAAGCTATTTAAAATTGATGTGAACACACTTAAAAATAAAACCTAGAGAACCCACGAATAAGATTGAAGTATTAATAGAAAAGCTAAGTCAGAATTTTGAAAAACTTATCCATTGATTATGAAGAACCAGGTTCATAAAGTGTGTTGAATGCCACAAAGAAGTAATCCTTTTATAAGTCGTGAAGTTTGATGAAAAGCTAGACATAAAGCACTCACAACTCTTAATAATTTGTAACTCAATTTTGTCTTTATTGATCACCAACATTCTCTTTATATATGGGTGAACATTAAAACAATATAAACGTCCTAATTGCAAGTCGAACAAATATTCATACTTAAATTAAAGCACTAACAACTAATACTTTTTGAATTGAAACTCTAATAGTTCCTATTTGACTGGGAAATTAACTACTTGTTCTACTTTAACTAAGACTCTAATAGAATACTTTAATGATGATTCTAGGAATCCTATTTCAGTTTAGACTCCAGAGGTGATAAGGAAATTACCACCTTAGGACTTTTACTAATTAGATTGAAATTAGCCCTATAACAGGTCTTAATCCAAATGGGGAATTGAGAACAACTGCAAAAATATATTAGACATGTCTTGGGATTTATGTTTAAATAAAGGATAGCCCACTTACAATTAAAAAAAGAATAAAACACTAAATAAGCAATGATCCACAAAATTAGCCTAGTGCCATCGGTTTATACGCTCAAATGTTCTCCAGGCTTAGTTTGGATCATGTTAACTAGTGCTTGGTGGTCTTCTTTTGAGTCCAATAAAATCCCTCAAATGGCTTTTGATGTGCTCTTTGAAACTTGATGATGTAAAGCAAATTAAAGTTTAGAAGAAATAAAAAAAGGAAAAATTAGTCAACCACAAGCCTTAATTTGGTGGGCTGAGGATTAAGAATTGTGTTGACAACGAAGATAAGGATTGAAATTTAGATTATGTTAGGATTCCTTATTAGATAAATAGTAGTAGTGAGTTAAATATGTTATTCTATTTTAGATGTATTATCTTAGTTGTTTAGGACTTAAATCTATAGAATTATTATTAGAATAGGATTTAAATTTGTTAGGAACCCTTTCTTACTAGAATAAAGGTTTTTAATATGAAAATTTTCTACAAACTTGAGTTTTCAACGGCATGGTGTGATGCCTTTTTTTTTTGACAGTGATTCTTAGTTTCTTACCCTCTTTTGTTTGTGTTTCTCAATAAATTCTAGTCATATTAAATCTTGAAATTTTGAGCCTAAATTTTCAGCAATCAAATCCTAAAAACTCAACTATAACAAATTTGAAATTTCAACATTTTTGGTCGAAATCTAGACCTAAAACTTGATATTCTAGCAGCTTAATATCAGTCAGATTTTCTAATTTTGTGAGTTTTAGCTACTAGTTAATACTTCTTCTATTTGTGCTACATCATTTTGGTATCAAAGTCTTAGTTCACAATGAAGAAACATAGTTGAAGGGCATATAGAAGAATTCAACAAGCAAGAGCTAGTTATGAAATGATTGGACGTTAATGACCCTTGATCACAAGGTGCTCCAAGAACTAGTCCAAAAAACAATGACGAACAGTAAACTAGAATGAATGTGGAGGGTGGAGAAAGTGAATCCAAGATAAAGAGGTTGAAACTAATCAACAACGAGTGGGGTTAGGAGATCAACGCCTACTGAGAGATCCAAGACAAAGAAACCTACTAGCAACACATGAAGATCGCATGCGAGCCTTTAGAGGCCATGAGCTCATTGCAAAAAGAAAAGGCAACGACAATGTAATTGGATCAATTGAGTAGGAAGTTTTCAGTTCTCCTGGCTTTCTAAGAAATAGAGAAAACTTAGAGTTGAAATGCACAATGAACTAAAGTTTGTGTTGAAGCCCTTGATTTTGTGGAAAGATGGATCCACACTTGCTCTTAAATTGGATAGTAATAATGGAAGATTTCTTTGACTGGTACCACATGTCAGAAGATCAAAAAGTTCGATTCGAAAAGGCGAAGCTAGTTGGACACGCTAAAATATGGTGTAGGTAGAGGATAGACTTTGAAAACAGGACAGTCACCAATTGTTGATTAGGAATTGATGAATCCAAAATTATTGGAAACATATTTACTATTAACTATCAAGATCTTCAAACTTAGCTCTCAACCCTTAGACAAGGGATTATGTCCGTATCTAAGTACATAGGAATATTTGATGAACTTTCTATCCGATGTGAAGGTGTGGAGTCAGAACGACTAATATCTCACTACAAAAATGACTTAAGGATATAAATTCACAAGGAGCTGATAATGCAAAAGATTTACAACCTTGAAGATGCATATCACTTAGCTTCAAGAGCGGAACAATAGTTAGGAAAACAAGTAACTAAAAATACTGAAGCTATGTTTAGTTGGACGTAAGGTTTTTAATGGAATGAAATCGTTTATAATGGGATGAAAGGTAAATGGATGTAATATTAGAAAATTGTTATTTGGGAGGGATGAAAGAGTTCATAATGTAATATAGTAAAATATTGTTTGAGATGAAAGGAGGTAATAGTGACAAGAAATTCTTCTGATGCAATTGGAGGGGCCACTTTGCTTATGAATGTACAAATAGAGGTTTGCACATAATGTAAGAAGATGAGGAAGAATATGATGAATATTTGTGTGAACACGAAGTTGGAAAGGAGTTAGAAGGAGACTTTAGTGATGAACTAGATAAAAAGTTAGTGAGGCCCATCCTTACAACCCCTAAGGTGGAAAAACAAGAAGAGTGACTTCATAGTGCTATTTTCTTTATGCAAGTTAGATTTTGAGATAAAATATGCAAGCATATCATTGATGGACGAAGTAGTATGAATGTGGCATTGGAGAACATAGTGAAGCAATTGAATTTACTTTTGGAGAACATCCACTTCCCTATAAAGTTGCTTGGGGGTAGATGATAGTACTATCCTATTTGTTTGAAAGTACGTGTTATCTTTCAAATTAGGAATATATGAGGACTTTATTTGGTGTGATGTCATTCTTATGAAAATATTTCACATTTTAGTTGGGGCCGTGGCTTTATGATCAAGATATGCAGCACTTTAGAAAAGCTAACACTTATAATTTTATATTTTATGGAAAGAAGATAATTTTGAAGTCTATTAAGGTAGACAAGGTAGGGAAAAAAAAAGGGAAGTAACAAGACAGCCATAAATGCCAAAAAAAAGTCTCTTAATATCTTTAAGGAGAGAGAATTTGAAGCTATTAGTAAGGAGAAGGGAATTGTGTGTGTAATGGTAGTGCAACACCCCTCACCTTACTAAAAGAAGTGGTTGCTAGCTGATTTTTTAGGCCTTACATCGAATGATTTCAAGGTGAACTACATCCTTTACAAGATATTCAACATGCTATTGACTTGGTACTTGGATTTACTCTACCAAATCTTCTAGCCTATTGCTTTGATCTTATTAAGAATGAAGAGCTAAAGAGGCAAGTAGAGGAGTTGTTGATAAAAGGATTTATTCAAGAAGTCTTAGTTTGTGTTTAGTTCTAGTACTATTCTCTTGAAAATGATGGAAGTTGGCAAATGTGCATTGATTGTCAGGAGATAAATAAGATCACAATGAGGTATTTATTTTCAATACCCCACCTTGATGACATGTTAGACATGTTGATTGGAACCAGTATTTTTTCCAAGATACACTTACAAAGTGGGTACCATCAAATTAGAATCAAACTTGGAGATGAATGGAAAACGACTTCCAAGGCCAAAGAAGGACTTTATGAATAGTTGGTGATGACATTTGGACTTTCTAATGCACCTAGCACTTTTAGAGTGATGAATCAATTGTTTTGACCATTTATGAGCAATTTTTTTTTGTGGTATATTTTGACGATATATTAATATATAACAAGATTAAAGAAGACCACTTGTTATATCTACAGGTCTTGCGAGTTTTGAAGCAAGAGTAACTTTATATCAACTTAAAAAAGTGTTTCTTTCATGCAATCTAAGTATTGTATTTTTTAGTTTTATGTATCTTACCTTTGAGTGGAGATGGATCCTAAGAAGATTAAGATCATCCTTGATTTGCCTATTCTAAAGGATGTATATGAGACACGAAGTTTCCATGACTTAATGACATTCTATAGGCAATTTATTCTTAATTTTAGCATCATAATAACACATATTACTGATTGTATGAAGAAGGGACAATTTACTTAGACCAAGGCAACAATTAAAGCATTTGAAGAAATTAAGAAGGTGGTTGAATTTCCTATTTTACAACTTCCAGATTTTTCTAAGGTATTTGAAGTTGTTTGTGATGCACCTCATGTGGGAATTGGAGGGATAATCAGGCAAGAAGGATACCTTATTGCTTACTTTAATGAGAAGTTAAGTGTAGATAAACTATGATACTTGGACCAATGACAAGGAATTTTATGCAGTAGTACGTGCTCTTTATAATTGGTGTCACTATCTCTCATACAAGGAGTTTATTCTATATTTGGATCATGAATCTCTTAAACACTTGAAATCCTAGAAGAACTTGAACAAAAGGCACTCCTTATGGAGTAATTTAACTTTGTTATTAAACATTAGACAAGAGTTGAGAATAAAGAAGCACATGCATTGAGTAGAAAGAGTCATTTGGTTAGCACTTAAAAGTTGTGGGATTTGAAAAATAAAAAGAGATTATGTTTTAGATTGAGATTTTGGAATAATCTATCCATAAATTGCAACCAAAGAGATCATCATTTTCCTTTTATGTGGATGACTGTCTTCTCAAAGGAAATTGATCTGGCCTACCCAATACTTCTATAAGGGAGTATGTGATTTGGGAATTACATCGAGGAGGGCAACGGGACACTATGGAAGAGATGAAACTATTGCAATGGTCAAAGATGACTTTTATTGTCCCTCTTTAAAGTAAAGTGCTAAGATCATATGACATTGTCAAACATGTCAATTAGCTAAAGGAAAGAAACAAAATTTTGGATCATATACACCATTGGCCGTGCCTCATGAACCATGGTACAACATAACTATGGATTTTGTCTTTGGAATTTCTAAAACTATACGAGGTTATAATTCTATTTTTGTGGTGGTGGATAGGTTTCCCAAGATGAGTCATTTTATTCAATGTTCAAAGACTTATGATGTTTTCCATATTGTTAAACTTTTCTTCAAAGGGGTAGGACATCTCTATGGATTACTTTTAGCCATGTCTAATCATGATGTGAAGTTTATGCGTTATTTTCCGAGAACTCTACATAAAACATTAAACACTAAGCTTCAATTTTTAAGTTCTTTCCATTCCCAAACCGATGGACAAACGGAGATGGTGAATAAAAGTTTGGGAGAGTTGTTAAGATGTTTGATTGGAGACGATGGGAAACATGTCAAAATTTTCATAAAATAGTTTTACAAATAGGTTAACTGATAAGTGTTCTTTTGAGATAGTCTAGGGAGTTCAACCAAAGAAGCCCATTGAACTGGTTCCTTTATCACAAACAACACGGGTTAATGTTAATGTTGAAGGTTTTGTCGAACATATGAGGGACATCTTTGATGAGGTATGAAGAAAGATAACAACTAGCAATTTGTCTTATAAAGAATTTGCTATTCAACATCATTGATTGGTGGAATTCATTGAAGGGGATATGGTGATGTTTAAGATTCATCCAAAGAATTTTCTGAAAAGAAAATACAAGAAACTTCATTCATGAAGTGCCAGACCTTATTATAGAGATCATCAAGAAGATAATGCTTATGTTTTGGAATTACCAAGTGACATGGGAATTAATCATTTTTAATTTTGCAGATTTAACTATTTATCATGGATATTATAATATGCAATCTCCTACTACAACTTTGAGAATTCCAACCATTCTCCATCTTAAAGAAGAGATAGAAGATGTTCTTGATGAACAAATTGTAGCCATAAGAGATGGAGGATATTCACAATGTTTTGTTAAGTGGAAAGTAAGACCAATTTTTGATAGTGCTTGAATTTTTAAATCCAAATTTCAGAAGTTGAATCCAGATTTTTATGATCAGTATTCGCCACATTATACGCCAATGATGAATTCAGATAAGTTGGGAAGAATTGATGCAGAAGAACTTAAAATCTATAAAAGAAATAAAAGAGAAAAATTAATCAACCACAAGCTTTAATTTGGTGGGATAAAGATTGAGAATTGAGTTGATAACAAAGATAAGAGCTTAAATTTAGATTATATTAGGATTATTTATTAGATAAGAAATAATATTGAGTTAAATATGTTATTTTACTTTAGATATGTTATCCTAGTTGTTTTGGACTTAAATCTATATAATTTTTATTAAAATATATGATTTAAATTTGTTAGGAATAGTTTCTTACTGGAAGAATAGTTCTGATAACTTCTCTATGAATATGTGTATACTCAGCCCCCAAGAATAACAGTATGAAATTTTTCTACAAACTTGAGTTTTTGGAAGGTGTGATGCTTTCTTCTAAGAATGATTCTTAGACCCTAGGAGTGATTCCTAGTTTTCTACCTTCCATTGTCTGTGTTACTCATTAAATTCCAGCCATCTTAAACCTAAATTTCAGCCATATTAAACCCTGAAATTGTAAGCCTAAATTTTCAGCAATCAAATCCTAAAAAATTAATTATACCAAATCTGAAATTTTAGCTTTCCTAGCCAAAATCTAGACCTAAAACTTAATATTCAAGCAGCCTAATATCAGCCAAATTTCCTAATTTTGTCACCCTTAGCTGCTGGTAAGTACTTTTATTTGTACTACATCACAAAAAAAAAATTAATTTGATCACAGAATGTAGAATGTGGCTTTCCAAGTAAATGTTATATTTTTCATATTACAATTCATTTGTGGCTTTCTGTTGAGACCCGTTATAATCAACAGTATTAGTAGGAAGAGAAGGGTTGGGTAGATCAGTAATTTGGAGAGTGTGTAGGGGTTGTGAGGAGAGATATGATGCTGAGCTGCATAGTTAGTTAGAGGGAGGGGAATAAAAGGTATAGTGTGGGGACGGGTGCATATCATATCTATGAATTGGTTATGATAAAATTGTATTGAGGAGGTTAGCTAGCCCTCGAAGCCTGGCATATCAATACGCTGAATACATTGATATTCTCTTCATTCCTTCTTTGTCCTATTTTCCTCATTGACACTTTGCTACAATTCTTGTGTTGCTGTTGATTTCTGGAACCTGTTAGGATTTTGGATCCTAACACTTTCCAAGTAAACATTATACTTTTCATAATTCATTAATTTGTCTTCGGGATTTGGAAAGAAATAAAAGGAGATTGAGCATGTTAATAAATTTTATCTCTCAGTTGTCGCCATTTGGAGCCCTGACTCTTGCTTCTAGCAATTTATAAGCTGCTTTGCTCTTTGTAGGATGCTTTGAGAACTTTCCTCTTGCGGAAGCTTGATAATCTTGCAAGAGATGATAAATGCCAAATAACAATGATCTCTACATGGGCAACTGAGTTGTACTTGGACAAGGTAATGATTACTTTTGCAAACAAGGCTTGGATTTGTAGGCAGTTATCAATTTGATTGCTCATACTTTTTGTGCTAGTTAATGTTTTAAAGTTGAAACTATTATTGGTTCAATAATGTATAGAGGGGGTGCTTTACTTCAATAGAGTACATATTTTGGAGCCTTAATGACATCAAACTTACATGTCTATATCATTATGAGTAAAATAAATGCTAAAAATTAACATACGAGGTGTGCAACAAAATATTTGCTACATTGTGGAATCATTTTCCTCATCATTTATGACATCTATCTCATATATCTATATCATTAAGAAGTAAATAAGTGCTGAAAATAAACTGGATATGCAACAAGTTAGTTTCCTTTCTTCATTATTTTGGGCAGTACTTTGCATGTTATCTGTAAATTTCCTTTTATCAGTTGCACGTGGACTCTTTCTCTTTTGTGTGAATCTATGTTTCTAGAATGGAGAAACCAACCACATGTAGCTGCTTCTATTTTGCAGCGCTACTATGATTTGGCATTTTGTTTTGTTAAAAAAAGAAGTTGAGTTGTTGAATGATTTATTATATCATAATGCAAATTAATGCAACAAATTATACAACCATTATTTATAGTTGATAAAAATAATATTAGATTGACTTATAATTTGTAGATAAATCGTCTACTTTTGGAGGAGGATAATGCTTCAGAGTATCGTAGTTCTGAGTACCAATCAATCATACAAGAGTTTCGTGCTTTTCTCAGTGACTGCAAAGATGTCTTAGACGAGGCAACAACAATGAGACTTTTGGAGAGGTAATCTACCTACAAACTTTGGTAGTGTCTGCATTAATTATTTGCTTAATAACCTATGAACTTAGGTATTGACAAAGTCTTTCCAACTTTTGTAATCCCTCCTCCCCAAAACCCTCGTGTTATGAGTGTTTTCAATGCTTAGCGTACATATTTATTTTGATAAGCATACACATGCATGCACAAAGGTAATCATAGACAGTATTCATGCATATCAATCACACGATATTGTTAAATGATTCAAAAGTTTCTAGTCATTCCACCTTTCATTGCATAGTATGGATGATTAGTCTCGTGTTAAGTGACCACTCTAATTCATGAGATTGTGTGGTGCAACATCCTACAGTCCCAAGTGTGGAGCCCATTCTTCTGAGAAGCTCAAGAAAGAATTAGTTTGTAATATAGAACTCTCAAACTTTTTTTAAGATGAGGAAATAACAACCAAATTTGCGGTTAATCAATCCAACTTTGGGATTTGGATCAGTTTTTCTACCACCGTAACAAATATACTTTTTCTAGAGTTATGCAAATTTATGTGAATTTATGCCATTGTAATTAGAATTAATCTTGAACAATTAGATGTTGGTTGCTTGTCTCTTTGAGGTAGTTTAGTACCTTGCTATAAGTTGCATATATGCTCACACAATACAAGAATTAAGTCCATCTACTTAGGGTGTATTTGTTTGTATGGTTGCATTTGGGCCAAAAACACAAGCATTTCATAAATTTGTAAAGATGTGTTACTCAAACTCAAAAAAGTTCCAAGTGCAGGTTTGGCAATGATAGCTATTTAGAGCGGTCGGCAACTTGAGGTTGAAAAATGAATTCATTTAGAATATAAAAGTTTACAACTTTTAAATATTGAATCTAATTCTACCAAAATACATTAATTTTAATTCACCGTCTTTTTTTAATCATTAGCTAATGACCAAACCTTATGATTATGCCTATTTAACAAGTTTTTAACAACAATTTTTCAAAGTGCAACCATAAAATTTAATTGCAATATCGAGCAAACCTTGGGTTTAACCAACAAAAAGCCATCGTGATCACTAAATTCTAATCCATAACTATGCAGTCACTGTAGTACATTGTCCTTTAATTTTGGTCACCTATTCTAACCTCTCCAAATTAATCATTTTATGCTTAAAAGTGTGTAATATATGTATCTTGCAGCTATGGGAGGGTTGAAGAACTGGTTTATTTTGCTAGCCTAAAGGAGCTGTATGAAATTGTAGTCCATCACTATATTCAGGTGCATTCTTTTATTTGTGCCTGATCAGTGTAATCCATTCTTAATTTGAAATTCTAAATGTTTGTTCACTTAATAATTCAACCATGCAGTTGAAGTTTTTTGTTTCCCATTTCTTTTGAACATTTTGTTGCATAATGTTTTTCCTCTTCTTATATGCCAAATATAAGGTTATCTTAGACATAACATAAAGTTTTTTTCTCTTCAGTTATCCAAAACTTGAGGTTATATATGACAACTATTTATTCAAAAGCTTTCAGCCTTTCAAATTCTACAAACATTGTTCCACACATTTTATTTGCTTCAGTATTTGAAATTGTTTGAAAAGTCTTTCCAAATATACTTATTCTGTAAACTACATTGGCTTTTAATAATTTTTAACATGGTAATGAGCGCTTTGTATATGTCAACAATTATTTAGTTAATGTTGTAGTTTCCATACCATCTCTATTGAGATTCAATTTTACCTTGTCAACTTGGGAAAGATATTGAACTTCCAATTCTCTCTCTGTCTCTCTCTGACACTTGTTGTGTCTAAATTTAGCAAGCGGAAGCCAAGAAAGCGTTAGAGGTTCTTCAAAAACCTGCTGTTCCCATTGATCTCCAGGTATCAATTTGATCAAACAAGTAGACCAAGTCTTTTGTTTTCAGGTATTTACTGGTTCCATGTGCATGCTTTTTGTTAAGAAGTGATAAATGAAATAGTTGTTGCCTTGCAGTATAAGTTTGCTCCAGATCTTATTGTCCTTGATGCGTATGAAACTGTGGAGTCATGGATGTCAACAAAGAACCTTAATCCACGGAAATTGATACCGGCTATGATGCGATATTCAAGTGAACCTCATGTAAAGTAAGACACATATGAATTTGAATCTATATGCTCCTACTAATCATGAAAATTCTTTTTCCACAAGTACAGTAAACCATTAAATATGTGATATAGGACAAATAAAAAAATTATTAACTAGCAGTTACAACATACAAAATTAAGAAATATGACTGATATTAGGCTGTTAAAATATCAATTTTCAGGTTTTATTTCAACTGGGTATGTTGAAAACTTAAATTTTATATATCTGGATTTTAGGGTTTGTTTGCTGGAAATTTTATGCTTGGATTTTAAGGTTTTGATTGCTGGAACTTTAGGTTAAAATTGTTGGAATTTAGTGAGGAACACAAACAATAGAGGTTAAACTAAGAATCACTCCTAGAAGAAAGTATAAAACCTTTTAGTTGAAAATTCAAATTTGGGTTGAATATATACATATTTATAGAGAAGTTCTTGGAATCCTTGAGTAAGGGGTTTATAACAAATTTAAATCCTATTCTTATAAAATTCTGTAAGTTCTAACGACTAGGAAAACATATCTAAAGCTAGAGTAACTTAGTTATTTTACTAGTACTTGCTATTTAGTAAGGATTCTGAACATAATCTAAATTTTAGCACTTGTTTTTGCTATCAACTCAATTCCCATCCTCAATGCCACCAAACTAAGGCTTGTGATTGACTAATTCTTCCTCTTTTATATCTTTTATAGACTATAGGCTCTTTTGTGTCAATTTTCCCCCGACTTGTTTGAAGTCGTCATCGACATAGAATGTGATAAATACTGATCATATAAGTCTGGATTCAACTTCTGAAATTCAAATTTTAAAATCCAAGTACTATCAAAATTTGGTCTTCTTTTTTACTTAAACAAAAAATTGTCGATATCCTTCATCTCTTGTAGCTACAATTTGTTGTTCATCAAGAACATCTTCTATGATTCTATCTCCTCTTTAGGATGGAGAATGGTTGGAATTATCACAAATGTAATGGGAGATTGCGCATTATAATATCCATGATAAACAATTAAGTTCACAGTGTTATAGATAAGACTAATTTTCACGTCACTTGGTAATTCCAAAACATAAGCATTAACACTTATCTTCTTGATGATCTTATGATGTCCTGCATTTCGTGAATGAAGCTTCTTATATTTTCCTTTTGGAAAATACTCTGGACGAATCCTAACCATCACCATATTCACTTCATTCAATTCCACCAATCGATAATGTAGATCAATATTTTCTTTGTAAAACAAGTTGTTGGTTGTTATCTTTCATCGCACCTCTTCAAAGACGTCCCTCATTATGTGCAAAACCTTCAACTTCAACAATAACCCCTATTGTTTGTGGTAAAGGAACCAGGTCAATAGGTTTCTTTGGTTGAACTCCTAAGACTATCTCAAAAGGACTCTTACCAATTGACCTATTTACAGAACTATTGTATGCAAATTTTCACTTTTACCTTGTCTCCAATCAAACATCTTAACAAATCTCTTAAGTTTTTATTCACACCTCCGTTTGTCCATTGGTTTGGGGATGAAAAGAACTTAAAAATTGTAGCTTAGTGTTTAATATTTTTCGTAGAGTTCTCTAAAAATAACTCTTATACTTCATATCATGATCATAGAATGATGGTTAAAGGTAACCCATAGAGATAGACCTCTTTAAAGAAAAGTTTAACAGTGTGGACAGTTTCATAATTCTTGACTATTATATTTGCAAATGGTTTCATAACAAAACCTCGTGGCATCTCTACCACAAAGGCATCAAGAACATACATATTGTTGCTTCTTGTAGTCAAATCCTTTAATTTTGTAATTGCTGAATAATTTCACCATCCATAATTAAGACTTCCTCTGAGATAGTGACTGTTAAATTTGACAAATGAAAATCAGAATATGATTTTTCAGCAAAGATGTTCCCTTGCACTATATGTTGTTGATTAATATCAGTCCCTTCATCTTGCTTATTACCACCTTCTCCATGTTTAGCATCAAATATAGTTTGTTGATTTGAATAATTTTTTCATGTGGGAGTTTTTGACTTTTAGGGAATGTATGTCAATGCTGTCTAATCTCTCCAAAACTTGTTGAACATACTTCCTTGTAAGAGTTGCTACATGGAAGTTGGATTTTGGAGCACCTTGTGACCGAGGATCTTCGATATCCAAATTTTGCGTAATTCTCAAAAGCATTTCATCTTGCTCTTGGTCATTAAATATTCTTCTATACACCCTTCCACAACGTGTTGCCATTGTGAACCAAAGCTCTAATACCAAATTGATGTAAGAAAAATAGAAGAATTATTAACTAGTAGTAAAAACTGATGTTAAGCTGCTGTATTTCAATTGGGAATGCTGAAATTTTAAATTTGATATAGCTGGGTTTTAGGGTTCGTTTGCTGGAAATTTTAGCCTAGGATTTTAAGGTTTTGGTTGCTGGAACTTTAGGTTAGAATTGCTAGAATTTAATGAGGAATACAAACAATGGAGGTTAGGCAACTAGGCATTGTTTCTAGAGTCTAAAAATCAGTCTTAGAAAGAAAGAATCATACCTTCTAGTTGAAAATTCAAATTTGTAGAAAAATTTAGGATCCATCATTATTGAAGGGCTGAGTATATACATATTTATAGAGAAGTTCTTAGAATCTTTATTCTAGTAGAAAAGGGTTCTAAATAAATTTAAATCCTATTCTAATAAAAATTCCATAAGTTTAAGTTTTAAACAATTAGGATAACAAATCTAAAATTACAATAACATAGTTAACTTATTACTACTTCCTATCTAATAAGGAATTCTAGCATAATCTAAATTTTAGCTCTTGTTGTCTTTGCTATCAACTCAATTCCCATCCTCCATCCCACCAAATTAAGGCTTGTGATTAACTTTTTTCTCTTTTATTTCTTTTATAGACTTTAAGCCCTTTTTGCATCAATATGCATAATATTGAAAAGTAGGACAAATGTGTTGTCAATGGACTTGGTTGATCAAAGTCAAATGCTTCATATTCAAGAGTTAGTTCAAGTTTTCTTATGTATGATGTTCATATATTCTAACACATTTGGTTCTCTCTAAAGATAA
This sequence comes from Erythroxylum oxycarpum, assembly GCA_025629785.1. Taxonomy (NCBI): domain Eukaryota; kingdom Viridiplantae; phylum Streptophyta; class Magnoliopsida; order Malpighiales; family Erythroxylaceae; genus Erythroxylum; species Erythroxylum oxycarpum. The sequence continues at coordinate 22,236,789 of JAOTAZ010000220.1, read as the reverse complement.
CCATAGTTAATATCCAAGAGATGCCAATGTCCTTTTCCTATCAGGAATTAGAAGTTGACCAGATTTTGGAAGTTTTGTTTTTTTTAATTCTTCATGTATGGATATTGGGACAAGTTTGTCATCTCTTAGGATTTTGGATCTATTTGATTGTATACATACCGTATGCAGGAATGAAACCCATGAAGTCATCAAGTATTTGGAATTCTGTGTTCATCGTTTGCATAATGAGGATCCTGGAATTCACAATTTACTTCTTTCACTGTATGCGAAGCAGGTAGGGTGTGTCATGAGAATCCCAAAATGAATTTAATTTGGATCTTCTTTTATATAATAGAACTGACATGACAATGTTGTAGAAGTTTTCAATTTTCTTATTGGGATATTCACTATGTTAATTGAATTTTCATTATCTTATACAAATGTAATCAATTAACCCTAAATCCTTTTATCATGTTTTTAAATCGTCAAACTAATGAAATCTTTCTATTGAGATAGTCCACTTTCAGTATCATTGCTTTCCAGCACTATGGTTTTCCATGTTATATTGAGTTTGGTTTGAGATGATGGATTTTGTTTTCATTTGACAATTTCTTGTAAGAGATTTTGTTCTTATTTTTAACCAGGAAGATGATGGTGCACTTTTGCGTTTCCTGCAATGCAAATTTGGAAAAGGACACGAACATAGCCCTGACTTCTTCTATGATCCCAAATATGCCTTGCGTCTTTGCCTCAAGGAAAAGCGTATGCGTGCTTGCGTTCACATATACAGCATGATGTCAATGCATGAAGAAGCAGTTGCTCTTGCTTTACAGGTGAAGATCTACTGTACTATTTTACAACATGATATAGCATTGCAGGTTTCATGTTAATTACATTTACTCATTAATGAATTGCTTAGAGTAACAAAGAGACAGTAAAGAATTTAGCTTATTCTAAAATCAATTTCCATAAGTCAGCCATTATAAAATATGTTTGCCCGGCTTTATTATGTTGAACTGCGAAGCACAAAAGTTGCCTATTCTTTTGCCAGTTATGTTGCTGGGGAATTATTTAACTGAAAATCATATGTGTTAAGTCTTTTGTTTCAAGATCATACGAAATTTTGAGATAGAGATAACCTTCTGAATAACTTGTAGAAATACTTGCTTAAGCTCCATTTCATGAAGCTAATTGAGATTTCAACATCTTCCTACTCAGAAACTTCTGTTGTATTAGAAAGGTTTCGTTGTTTCGTCAAGCTATGAAAGATTAATGTTTCTTAGGTCATTTTGATGACTTCAGACTTTATCATCATGGCGTGATTCTTCCATTTGTTGTTCCTCCTCTCTTTCACTAGTCATTGCAATTTTTTCTTTGTTGGTTTCTCCAAGATCATTTGGGATAGCCATTTGAATGCATTCCAAATTGTCAATTGCTATTTCTTGAAACTGTACACTCTTTCTAAACTTGGTGTTTTTTTTTTTTTTGGGCTTCGTTAATAAAGTCTTGTGGAAGCATTTTTATTCTATGCTTACTGTTATGTATTAGAGTATTTAATAAAGTTCACCATTATCAGGAGAAACTATTTCACTTTCAGTGCAGTTTACTTTTTGTCTCATCAAGCTTAGGCATTGGAAGTAAAAGACACATAATTTGTAACCTTCACCGAATTTTCTGTGTTGTAAAAATTTTTTTTCCTTGAAATCAAGAATAAAAAGATCCTAAAGTTGAATCTGAATCAAAATAACATGGGAAAGATAAAAGCTTTATTATTTTCTCCTTGTTGAAGATCATGTAAATTTAGTATTTAATATAAAGATATTATTTTATATCCCATAAAGGAATATTTTGTATATTTCATAGTATAATAGTTTGTGAATTATTTAGTATGAAAAAATATTGTACATTAGTACTTTTAAAAATAGATGGTTTAAATTTAATTAATAATACACATTAAAGCCCTTTATTTGGAAAAGTCGTACTTATATTAGGAAAAGTTAGATCTATATGATTTCCTATCTATTCCTAAGATCAACTTTCCCTATGTAATTGGTAATTCCCTTATGTAATTGGTTTTTACAATTGTATAAAGGCTACAAGGGTCTTGAGATTGTATCAAGCTCTCAGTTGACATTCTCTTATATTGTCTTTGACATAGTATAAGAAAACTTTCTAATTTGTCCAAAACTCTTATCTCCACTCACTAAAACCAAAAACCAAACACACAAAATCTACCAGAAGTTGCCAACAACCATCACAATATCGGCAGTGTTGTTGGAAAATTGTCCATGCATTAGTGCATGGGTATCACACATCATCGTTTAGCGACCATCGGTGATGATAGTCTAATGGGTTAGCTTGCCTTTTTATCGTAAACAAGGTTTTGGTCTTGTTTTATGTCAAATTAGACCAGAAATTAGGTATCTTGTCATTAGTGTAATCTTTCATATGTTCTAGAGAATTGTCCATAGTGTTACCAGTGTTTGTTAGTCAACAAATTTGTCAAATATACCAGGAGATGTCAAACTCCAGCAATAAGTTATTGACGAGTATCTCAGCAACTGGCTCAACAATATATTCTTCCAATTTACAAATCACCAAACAATGTTTAAATGATAACATCTATTCTTTCTAGTCCAAGAATGTAGAATTATTCTTCAGAAGTTAGAGAAAGTTGTCCCATCTCACATCTGATCCCTCAACTGATAAGAAAATATTGGAAAATTGGCAAGCTGATGATGCACAATTACTACATATGCTTTTCAATCATATGGAACCTGAAATCACAATTACTATATATATGCTCGTAAGCAAGCTTGGGACTAGCAGCTTCTTTATTCCAATAATATGCTTCACATGTATGACATCTTTGTCGAGTTATTTCAATCCAGACAGGAAAGAAATTTGATTGAATATTTTTGGAAAGTAAAATGTGCATTTGAGTTGAATTCTCTACTGCCCATTACGGTTGATGTTAAGGAGATGCAAATCTAAAGGGAGCATTTGGTGACTATGATGTTTCTAGCTGGATTGAAATTTGATTTTGAGGTTATACGAGCACAAATCTTGGGAGTAGACCTTCCTTTGTTGATGTATATTTTAGACTCTCTTGATCTTTGGCTAAGTAGACTCCACTCGAGAACAACACTGATAGGTTAACACTTGTGCCATAGTCTGGCTTGCAAGCTAGTAACTGACGGGGATGTGGTGGTCGTGTAGGTAGAGGTGGACATGTAGAGGCTCACGACTTCAGTGCACACACATTGTGATAAAGTTGGACATGATGAGAAGACTCATTTGCGTGCACATCGATTTGGCTGTTAGTTTGGGGATGGTAGGCGGTGCTGTGTCGTAGCTGAGTTTGTTGTAGGCAAAATAGTTCCCTCCAAAAATGACGTATAAGAACCTTATCTTTGTCGGACACAATAGATCTTGGAAATTCATGAAGTTTGACCATGTGTTGGACAAATTATTCAGCCACGATGGATGTAGCGTAGGGATCTTTGAGAGCGACAAAATGAGCATATTTACTGAGTCTGTCTACCACCACCATAATTGCACTCAACCTTTCTGATTTAGGTAGCCCTTCTATAAAATCCACGGAGATATCATCCCACACTTGTTCTAGAACAGGAAGAGGCCACAATAATCCTGCTGGAGAAAGTGACTGTTTTGTTTTGTTGACAAATTGCACAACTGTCCACATGTTTCTTTATATCAGCCTTCATCCCTTACCAATAGAGTTCTGGTTCTGTAGTCATTCGCTTGTAGGTCTTCAAGTAGCCCAAATTCCCTCCCACCAAGCTGTCATGAAATTTAGCTATAATTTTTGAAATTAGTTTTGAGGTTTACCTATGCGCTTCTTCCTGGCGCTACGTTCATCCATGCATAAGGGTTTTCCGATGTAGCTGGCTAACGAGCTTAACTCCTAAGTAGTCCAATACTCAAGTGGGATACTATAGAAGTTGATCCAGAGGGGTACGTTTTGGACCTTGATTGAGTCGAACCGTAAGCTAGATTGCCATATTTGCAAGAATATGGGCTGGTTGCCAAAATGCCAAGGGTCATCTTCCAAAACTTTGTTCACTTCAGAGGTAGTGGAGAAAATTAAAAGAATGAGGTTATCCTCTGAGAGCAAGACATCGGTGAGTGCTCTTTGTTTCTATAGTTTGTTGGCCGAACGTTGGATGAGAGGAAAAGTTGGCCGATGATCAAAAAAGAACCCCACAATAGTTGTTTTCCAACTCCTGGCGCCTTCTTGAAGTGTTTCAAGATCTGGACAAATCACCAGCTTACCATCAATCTCCTGGGGTGGGCTGAAGGCAAGGGAATATTTAAGTTTGTCTCCGAAGAATTGCTTCCTTGTTTTCTGGGTGGGAGGTGCAGTAAGAGATGGTGAGGAGGAGTCATGTGCTGGGGAGGGATCAGAGGTGAGGGGTAGGGGTGGAAAATCAGTAGGATGAGGAGTGGTCATATCGCTGGAAAAGGAAGACAGCAGATTTGCAGGGTGAGGCACTGTAAGGAACAGTGGAAAGAAACGGTCAGTAGTTGTGGTGGGAAAGAAATATTGTGGAAAGAAATGACCAGAGAGCCCCTGGATAATCCAGAAACGGGGTAAGAAGAAAGTAAGAATTGGTGGAGACAGAAAGTGGGGTAGGATGAGCCAAGGAGTGTAGTGGTTGAGAGTGCCCCTAGAGAGATGGAGGAGCCTCTCTCTCTAGCCCTTGAAACTTGAATCCCCAATCTTTGTTTCTTCTTTTTTAGATCCTCCATTTCTTCATTTGCTATTGCTACATTCTCTCTTCCATATGACATATTTCTTCTATCTTTCCTTTTGATAGCACATTGAGGGTGTTGTACATTTTTTATCCTTTCTTCTGGTAGCTCTTCACGAGTGTTATTACTCTTCATCCTTTCTTCTGACAGCCCATTGACAGTGCTGTTATCCTTGTGTCTTTCCTTCAGTCAGTGCATTGAAAATGATGTTACCTTTATTCTGTTTTTTGTTCTGACAGCCGATTGAAAAGTTGATTACTTATATCAGGTCATTCCTTTTGGAAACCCGTTGAGATATTGTTTTCTTTTTCTCTAGTTTCTATCATATTTTCCTCCTTTCTTCTTTTCCACTGGTCATGTTTATAATGTCTTTGTTTCAATCACATCGTCATCCTTGCTCTCCCTTGGCAGGTGTCCCCCTCTAGAACAGTCTGTGTCCTTACCATCAAGTTCATGTTTTTGTGTATATTATTTTAGGTTTAAGAAAAACAGCCAGGAAAAAAAATCAAA